>CAJQUW010015369.1:0-185948 GCA_907163375.1 Prostheceraeus crozeri | reverse complement strand
CGTACTTTTCTACCGAAACGTACCTAACGTACGTACTTTTCTACCGATTTTCAAGTGTCATGGATTCAATATACTATACTGTCTATTACAGATTTAGTTCAGCAATACACTAATTTTCATTATGTAATTTCATAAGTAATGAAGTCACCTCACTTTAACACTTTTTCACAAATCCACGATATATCCTATTTTTGACCATTTTTCCTTTCAAAAAGTCAAAGTATTTCGAAATGCCATTATTCGTAAAAATATATTTGTTCAATAACCCTAAAATCTTTGGGTGTTTTTTGAATGCATCACATTTTGGAACTCCTTTCATCTGTTTTAAGGAAGCATAGTTTTAGAATGACGACCTTTTGAAAAACAACTGGAAAGCATGCCTACATGTAGGTCACTTCCTGGTCAAATTATCACAAGTCGGTGGATTTATTTTTTAAAAATATTCAATCATAAAAAGCGGAAAACTTTGAAAAGAATGGAAAATTTTCCATTTTTCACACTTAGAATCATGGTTCTTGGATTTTCGCTGCCACCCTTTCAGCATGGGAAGCAGGATCGTTCAGAATCTGCTTCGTCATTTAATGTTCGACTACCGATTGTACTCAGTACTATAAGCCTTTCATACCGCGTTTCCCAGGCTACGAAGCAATGCAGTTGTTTGTGACTATTGATGAATGTTTTAAGCTTTGTACCTTGCAAAACAGCATTCAAGATGATAGGGAATTCAAAGACGCATGCTTAGACGAGCTCACTTCTCTTTTCAACCTCAACTGTTGACGTGTAAAATGAAATCACATCTATCAACTAAATCAAAACTTTGGCAACGCCATGCTTCTCTTCAGATAATCGGAGCAACCTTAACTGTGGGTATGAGCGTACCTAACACTAGTTCCGTATAGATTTTAGCGCACACCAAAAGATAGGCATCTACGTTGGAATTATGTCATCAACAGAATTCTACCGGTTTTACATGTGAATTGTAGAAAATGCAGGTGAAATGTCGGAGGGAGTACCAATCAGGCCGAAATTTAGCCGTTTAAGCACCTCGCTTAAAAGCACTTTAGTGTTTGTTACATATTAGGCGCCTGTGTTTACCCACTACTTACACGCACCCGGACGGTCAGCAGTATTTAGCCACGTATTACACGGCGATATACAAGAAAATTGGCAACCTTTGGGTTGCTCGAGCCCCTGGTGTCTGATGAGTTCATTATTAATAAAAGTCACAAATAAGAAATGATGCGTATTTATTTGACAATGCATCAAGATGAATCGAAGGAAATTACATTTCAAAATACAAGTACAGATACATAGAAAGTGAAAGGCAAATAATAACAAGTAAACAACAAACACAAAATAAATCAACCAATGGCCATAGATCTCTTAATTACTGCACAAAACTCTCGCACCATTTTTGCCAAGACCTGTTTGTTGTACATCTCTATTTTCTCATTCTCTCAAGTGTAACACAAGCTCTCCACTACGAAAAACAATGCGAGAGTGGTTGAAAACGAGCATATATCAACAGTAACTACAAAACGTGAGGAGTGCAAATAAAATAACCCCGGATCCCATTATGACCTACGAAATCTTATTAAATAATCACATCATTTTTTCTCTCCAGACATTATAGAAATACACGATTTTGAGATAATCACTTGTTAAAAAAAGTCAACAGAAGCTGGCGAGTCCAAACCTCAGGATGCTCATGTTCGATGTAATACTACACAAATGCTGACAATTTCACACACATTCTGGAATGAAGAATCAGTTGTAGGGACTGATCTGATCATTTCAAGGGTAATGTTTGGGAGTTCCTCACGTGTCAAGGTTTGGAGCAATCACACGTCAACATGGATGACAGTAAATGGATTCGTCGCACAGGAAAGCGATCGTCTCACTTTCCAGTGACCAGGAATTATGCAAGGAAGGCATGAGCCGTGGCTACCGGCTACCTCGATGATGTGAAGAAACAAAATACGGGCTCTAGCAAACTCTTTAATTTGCCTGCTTGAAATTGTATTGATCATTGATACAGACCATATAATTTTCAGTTTGTAAAATGCAAGTTACTCAAAGAAGAATGGAAATGGCACCTTCGCCGAAAATTTAATAGAAACTTCCCTCAACAATAAAAAGGAAGTGAGATCGCAAATCGAAATTATTTACAATTCCAGGACGGGAAACAATGTGCGACATCCAGAAGCGCCTTTGGCCGGAACTCTATCACATCTATCAACCATTCGTGCCGCGTCACCTCTGTCTATCACAGCCTTGTGCGCTTCGGTGTAGAAATGAATGAAACTTTCGATGTCGATATTTTTTCGTCCAAGTGCCTGCATGCTGAGATAAAGTATTTCCCGGAAAGCACTCCTGTCAGTTAGCTTTACACGTCGTTCTTCAAAGAAAAGATCCAGAGCATTTTTCATGTCGGATTGCTTAATGTAGTTAAGGACACGTTCCATGTGTTTGACAACTGGAAACTGTGGATCGTCCTCTTCGCAATCTGAAAGTCAAAAAAACTTCTTCAAGTTTTTGTCTATCGGTAAGATTCCATTTTTAGACATATAAGATCATAGGAATACTAGAAAAACATAAATTATGTTAATGTACCGGTATTCAAATATCAGAAGTGATTCTAAAAATCATTATTTCAATTGCGCTTAATAGATGTTTTTTTGGAAACATATTCGAAATGTTGCGCTACGATTTTCATTGTACTAAGAGTACAGCTTGTGCTTACTATGACTAACCATGTTTCTGACTGTTTCAAAGTTAAATATCTAAAAATATTTTCTAGTATGCCACAAATCATGAGAAATCAAAACTAACACTTTATTTTTGCTCAAAAATAGACCAATTGAAGTGCGAAACGACAGAATAAATTCTATTGCCATCATAGAAGTGGATAATAGTACACTAGAATGGAAGTTTGATATCTTGCCTATGTACAATGATGGCACATGGAAAAATCTATGGTTTGTAGATCAGATTCGATCTAAAACATTGTATCATAGTGAAACTATTTGCCAAGTTGGTTGTGGAAGTTGTTGACACCTAATTACAGGATTTTCATGAAGAGAATTTTAAGTGAGATGGCAGCATTGTTTCATGTGAATTATTAGCCTACTATTCTATGGATTAATATACTGTGTCTATTTGTAGCATTCATTGACAACAATTTTCTAATTTTTCAATATTGGAATGCGAATTAAAAAGTGGTTCACAAAGTCATGATTGAAAGTGGTCGGTGTGCTATTTGTAAGAACATCTGAAGAATTCACAGATAGAAAGTCTAATTATTGGATAATTTCTCCTTCTAGCTGATAAGAAACCGAGAGCTTTCTGGAATAAACACATTGAAAGCCTCTTTACCGACAGTCATTTCTCAGATAAATGAAATGTCGCTGGATCCTTTCAATTAATCACGAAATGACTTATGTGATACAGTGTGATGATATTTTGGAAGCTCATATTCGAAAGCATGCAAAGGTTTTGAAAATTGTTCAAATATATTGAACAGGGAAACGCTTTTAAGGAAATGAATACTCTGAGATTTCTTGGCCTCTGATTTCAAGCTGGAGTAATGCATGTTCTGTAAATCGACATTACAAGTTGCCTATGTGTCTGATTACACTCTTGTTTGATTATAGGAGCGATATTTCAAAATGATGAACGTACAGAATGTTTTAAAGGATTTCCTTCTTTGTCATCCTGTCGCTGCACTATTTTGTAAATTCACTATTGCTTTTGTGTACGTGATCTTTTGACTAGGGGCAACAATCCAGATCACAAATCGACTTGATAATTAAAAATGCCAACCCGAAAACAAGGAAGCCAGTTCACCAAATTTGCTTTTTGCCCCAACTGAGTTCCCCCGGAGTGTGCCATAATTTTCATGCAATTTCCATTCTAGGACTTTCTATGGCATTGTTAATTTCTATGATTGCCATCAAAGATGGCACTTGGTCATGGTTGTGGCGAAAGATATCAATGAAATCAAAATATCAATTAAGAATATTACAAAATGATAAATAAATCGCATGTTCTTGTGATACATGATGACGCACAATGATAATTGAGATACTAAATGATCTTTCGATTGATTAATATATAAACTTAGTCTTTCGGGTATGTACAAGGACATCCATATGCATAAGATTAATCGACGATTTAATTTAAAAAACGATGCTGCGATACCAAGCTTGGTGATTTGTTGACCTAGCAAGCGAGTTAATGTCAGGTTTGATTTAAGAGGATCGCCTCGAAGGGGACGTCTTGACGGTGAACCTCTTGAGAGTTTAGCTCTCATTCTACATTTAGCCAGCTTCATGCATCGAGCAGCCGTTCACAGCATGTAGTCCCGAACAATGATTAATGAGTCCACCAGTCTTACGAAAACGACATGGGTCGCACATGACAGCACATTTTGAAAAGGAACCGCGACCGCATCAGAAGGGTTCACGAACCCCATTTGGGCCTCGGGCCGCAGGTTGCCGACCTCTTGCTAAACCAATCCCTGAATCCAACGAATCAATGAAATTCAATGACTAAAGGATAAACAGTGCGGCCTCACACCCAAGATGAGTTTTCAGTCCTCTTGATCTATATTCTTGGCGGCCGTAGACGCTGAGTGTGGTAGCCGTCGTCAGAAACTATGCTGACAATGTCAGTAATGATGAATGGTTAACGAGCCCTCCGATTCACTTTTAAGACCTGATCAGATAGAGATCTACCAAATTTCGAAAAAGCGTGCTACATGTGATTGCTCATGATCAATTGCCCTTTATATATTGGACACATTTTATTAAGTAAAAATGCAAGTGGGTTTATTGACCGAATGCATTCTCACATTTCAACCATAAATTTAGAAAAACAGAGTTACACTTCCCTTGTACATCGTGCATAATGCAAGTACAGAAATTGAAGGTTTATAATTGAAGACAATCATGGTAGGACGAAACGCAGCGTCTACGGCTGCAATGGGATTTCGAGTTTACTGTTCACGTTTATAGACATTTTTGAATACTTAAAAACATCTAGAGTCCATGTACATGTAAGAAACAATGATTTCGATTCGGTAATTAAGAATCACACATCCTTAATAACGTTTCGGGACTAATATTGCAAATAACCTAATGCAAGAAAATCATCTGATCATTTCAATTTAAGTTGTCTGGCATTGTACACGGAAAGGATCGAATGACGATGTCACACTTACTGCAGTTATCAGCCCACATTCTGTACAAGGGCTTCATACCAGCACCACTATTATCCACCATCCAAGAGTCCCACTTCAATTCGACCCTCACACGACACATCTGCGTTCGACCGGTCTTTTGAGACCACCACAAGCCGACTAGATGAACTAGGTGATGAGGCAATTGAAGACGCGTCAGATACCAAAGACAATTCCAGAATAATTCCGGATGTGCTTCGATGACGGCGATCTGAAACAAAACGTAAAAACCGGATGAGTCAAATTCATGATATATGTTTTAGGCTTTCAAAAGTTTTGTAATAATGGTTAAATCAGAATGGAAAGCATAAACATCAATAAAAAAATCTGCAGGTTTTGCCAAGTCCGCAAGAATGATCAGCTGGTCAAACACTGACTAATTTCAATTTAAATGATTTCCAGACCGTCACTGAGAGCAATTTTCCTGGAATCGTAGCCGTCTACTTGTTCTGACTATCATTCACACAGACACCAAGATTTAGCAGGTTGTACATGCTGTCCAATTCGAATTTTCTGCTACGACATTGTTGCACTACAGAACGTTATACATAGACCAGCATCGTTTTCAACATTTGTTGCAACGCATTTGCAAGTTAAAAAACATAAAAAAAGGAAAGTTAAGGGTCAGGTCATCGCAAAGGAAACACTAGAAATCACTCGACCAAGACGATGATTTCAAATCTCGATGTTAATAAAGTCAATCCATATAAATTACGAATGAAGTGTATCATAAGCTTCAAATCGTCGTCAGCAGATGCAAATGTTCATCGTTCACTTTAAAAACAGTGAGTGTCGAAACAGAAGTTCTACATGTTTTTTTCTATAATCCTGTATTGAATTCACAACTCACGACGATTCAATCTTCCTTCTCTTCATATGATTGAAAATGTGAGTCGACGAATTATTGCTTATCAACAGCCGCAAAAGAACTACGAGAATTTGACTTTGGCTCAAGTCCCAGTTAAATTTGTAAAAAGGCCTGTGAAATGAGGGTTGTGAACTACAACCTTACTGATATTTTGAAAATGCAATAGAACTAAATACCTTCCGGAGTAATTTGAACTTCAGAACACAAACAACCAGCACTGTCGTCGAATGCAGGTTCTCAAATTTAAAAACATTCCTAGAAAAGCAAAAAATGGAACCACCGAAAACGTTAGGAACTTCGTGTTTGCAATTTTGAGCAATAGTTTCAAGCACTGTTAAGCCAAGAAATGTTAAGTTTTTGTTAAATTTCTAAGTCAATTATGATCAAAATGGTGTACATTATTAAGTCAATTTTTTCGTTTTCTTTGACTAAATTTGGACAGCCTAGTTATCATGCATGCAAATCGCCAACATCTTTATTACATCATTCAGATTCATTCACTTACTTTCTGAAGACAATCAGGACTCTTCATCAGAAACACCGTCTCCATCTCTTTCCTCAGTGCCAACGGACTAAGATAGAGACAGGAGTCCGTCTCTGGAGTCTGCACTTCACCGTCCACCGTCAGACTTATACTGAGCCGCGGTAGGGTAGGATGTTGACAGTAGGGACAAATAGTGTTGTAGTTTGAGCCTTCGTATGTCCATCCGTTCATAATATCTTCATCATAGATGAGAGTGCGGCATTTGACACACGGTGAGCACGAGGACAAACGAAGGATGACAAGGGAAGGAGCAGAATGCACGGGAGACCGCAGAACATGCCCATCTTCCGTCGGAGAAGTGGGAGTTGAGGTGACGGATGGTCGATGTGATGATTGATGTGAGGAGACAGGACCTGTTGGAAATGTTCAAATGGATAAGTTGCAGAGGATAGAAAATTATGTGAATGTAGGGCTGTATGCTAGTCGTATCTGCTCGCAACAGTGCCCCGAAAATTTTAAAGACCATACTAGTACATGACCAAACCAAAGTACATGACTGAAAATAAGTTGCTTCGTGTTACAGACAGTTCTGCGCATAATGTTTTAAGTCTTTTATTACTTGTGTAAGCATTAATGCTTCGAATAAAATGCAAATAAGGCTTAAAACGATGCCAAGCATACTGGAGGATGGCGAACGCTACTCAATGTGACATCTGGATGACCAACTTGCCTTACAAATGACAATTTTTTCAAAGTCATCGTCATTGAATGATTTATAGATGTCCAAAATATCGTATTAGGGAATACAAGTCCGGTATCAGAATTTCACAAAGAGATTCCGAAATTCAGATGTCGCGGTAATAAAGACTTTGTGGCCTTAAATAATTAATCGCGGACTAGAAAAATTTAATTTTCGTCAGTGAAAGATCGAATTTAGACACATGTTTTCTCAACATCAGGAAATGCATCGCTTGTTTTATATAGCACTAGCAGTGATCTTTATGAACTTTATTCTCATTATATAGAAATTAAATGCTCGAAATTGTCAAGTACAGCCTCTACGCGCATCGAGTATTCGCTGATCCTCATAGGAAAATCGTTAAAGCAACTGATTCGACAACTCCTCTGAGTTTAAATATTGTTGGTAGAAAGTAGAATAAATACTACTTTGTAATACTTATATTGTGATGACTTAAACGAACTCCACATACTCGATCATCAGCTTGTATTTGAAAATGGCTTTTCGCGAGATCAATGTCAACAGGATTTGTTTAAAGTTGCGCAATATTCACACTGAAACATCAGTAGATCAACATTATGGAGCATTATGCGAAGTATAAAAGAATATCATTCAAACAGAGTATTGTATAACTTCACATTTTGCTTCTAAATAGAAATAGTCTCAACATCCAACTGATACTCATATTAAAGATACCGACTTTTGAATGCCACACACACAATGACAAAGTCCAACTTGAAAACATAACAAACAGATGTCAATTCCGAATGGAGAGGAAGCATCGATGTGTCAATATAAAGATGTTATTGCACTTTCATCGACACACCTACGATAGCGATCATTCAAAGTTACAATTCAGCTTGAATCCAGCACTTCGATTTCCACAAATGCTTAATAATAACTTCAGACTTTGATCTGGACATGTGATTTACTTTTTCACCGCTAAATAAGCTACAGAGCAAGAACTTTAATGCTAAGAAGTTTTCGTCTATACATTTTCTGCATATTTCAATTCCAAAACTGCATAAGCATTAATAATAGCGAAGTTGTCAAATCTACGTGTGGTATTCGTTGTTGTCTTCGTGTAGTCATTTAATTTCTGCTCAGTGCTGCAAGCATACGATCGGAAATGGATTGAAAAAATTAAGCTGTAAAGTCACACTAAGAGCTTAGACGGTGCTGATGCAGTCGCACGCTGATGGAGCGGTGTAACAGCTTTAGTCTGGATGCCTTTCCTGTCGACTTCCAATTGCACTTTCGGGGGCTCGATCGCACAACCAAACGATCACAACAAGTACGTGTGCCACGGAGAACACATCTTTTAATTACTTAATGGTTTGCAGTGAAACATGTGCACGCATTAGCAACTGTAGCGTCCCTTAACTCTATCCATAGAGATCGAATACTGAATTGAATATGCAAATCAGCCTCATTACAAACAAATCTGCAGCTCTCCAATATTGAAGATGCATCATGATCGAAATTTAATAATAGAAGAAATCTCTCTTCACCAAATTAATTCACAAAAATAATGTAAAATTATACTTGCATGAATAAAGTTAATCACAATATTTCGCCGCAGGGTTAAACTGGTGATAAATCAGGAGAATATAATTGAAGGCTGCATATTTATAGTTGCCTTGCGGCATAAAATTGCACTCTCTTCTAATCTACGCCTGTCTCTGGGTGGTCTCAAAAGAGATGTCAAATTCTGAGAAGTGAAGGACACTGAAATGAATTGGTTTAATCAAGGTGAAATATTGTGATTGACTTTCTATGATTTTATATTATTTTCGCGGATAAATTTGGTCGAATAGAGATTTCTTTTCCTGTCAAATAAACCTGCACCATGAGCATGTGGAAATCACCTCAAGGTGTCAAGCTGATCATGAAAGTGACATTACGAATGGCATTCGTTGGTTTTATTGATTATCGACACTCGCACCTTGGTGAAACATAAGTACTTTGTTTAGGATTCCCATTTACCTTGTAACTTGGGGGTACTTTTAGTAATTTTGTAATTTTAGATTGTCTTATGTTTTTGTCTTAAGATTTATTATTATTGTCTTATAATTAAATTATTGTCTTATAATATTTATTGTCTTATGTTTTAAGATATGTTTATCTTTTTACTTTGTTGAGGTTTGGAAGCGTAACAAATTTCGCTTGGTATTCGAAACCAACCCATTCCGAAATCACTTTACATAAGGACAGTTGGTTGCCGCAACACGTTAAAAACAACTATGTTTATACTTCCACGAGTCGTATTTCTAGTAGATGTTCCTCATCGCCCCTAAAACAAAAATCCATTTACAAATTCAAAAATAGATTAAGGAAAAATAATTACAGTAATCGTGACCTTAAGCCAAGAATTTAATGTAAACCTAGAAACAATGGATACTTCGGGTGGAACAAAAGTTTTGTCGTTTGTCTGATAACGACTTAAGAATGAGTAATCATGGTTATTGCGATACATCATTGCCAACCTTGATGCATTCGCCGATCAGATAATCCCCCCAGTTAATCCCGATCAGTTAATGTGTGTCCTCACATTGTTTTTTCAATCAACGGTCTCAACATGAGTGCAGAAAAATCGCATTACCGCTTCTACGCTATAACACGTCACAAACTTGGCATGTCGGCTACGGAAATTCACGAAGAACTCAGGAATGCCTGGAGTGAAGATTCTCCATCACTGAGGACTGTCCAACGTTGGCTAAAGGACAGGATTGATGATCTGGAACTTTACGACGCCGCACGTTCTGGCCGCCCAAGGACTTCCATGAACTGATCGAAGCAGATCCTCATCTCGAGATCTCGCTACGCAGCTCAACAGTGACCACACCACCATCTTACGCATTCTTCGAGAAGACTTGCAACTTCGATTTGTCTGCTTTGTCTGGGTACCCTACGAACTTTCTGACGACCATCGACAATTGCGAGTCAACTGCGCAAAGCATCTGCGTCGTGCTCTGTTCGCCATGAAGGACGAGAAGTACGACCTATACGCCGTGGAGGATGAAACATGGATCCCATGGGATGCCCTTGGGACGAAATCAGATAACCGAACGTGGCTTCGCAAGGACGAACCAAGAAGGCAAGTTGTTCGCAAATCAAGCATGACAACATGAAAGTCGATGCTTCTTGTCATGTTCACGGCAGACAAGCGGTTCTCTGTACAAGCTTTACCTCACAAAACAACTGTAGACTCTCAAAGAATGATTGAATACCTCAAGCGTACTGGAGACCGTTGGAGAACACTTCGTTAAAGGCCGGTGCGCTTGAATCAGATCAGTCTGCAAATGGATAATGCACGGCCCCATACAGCAAGTCTCGTGAAACATTTTTTGACTGAAAGGAATGTAACGACACTTTGGCAAAGTCCATACAGTCCAGACCTCAATTTGTGTGACAGATTTCTTTTCGTTTGGTTGCAGTACCTTCGTAGTGTCTCCGAAGATGCTTTACATGAACAGGTTTACTTGCTCTTAGAGCACTGTCAACAAGTCATTGATGCACAAGGACATTATATTACTGAATAAAAGTGTTTTTATGGATACAGAATGTTGTTTTTCGAAAATATAAGCCTAACGACAAAACTTTTGTTCCACCCAAAGTATAACGAAAATAATGTAAAATTCTCTATTAATTTTATTAATGATAGCTGTAATAGAAAATTCAGTCGTTTGATTAATAAATATAAGTTGCCCGTAACGTTGATAAGTAAACCCAATAAAACTACTACTCAATACTTTTCTCGTAAAACTAATTATAAACATAGTAACTGTGAACTGTGTGATACGATCGACTGTAATTATCCGTGCGATGTCCGGTTTGTAGTGTATGAATTTAACTGTAATTATTGCAGCAAATCATACATTGGTCAGACCAATAGGCCGTTTAGAATTCGTTACGAAGAACACAAGAGTAGCCTAGCCCTTAGGAATAAAACCAGCGCTCTTGCGGAGCACTCTAAAAATGAACATAGCGATAGGTTGACCATTTCTGACTTTAGTGTGCACTTTTTAGCGAAACATAAATCACCTTTAGAAAACAGATTAACTGAGGCCCGCTTCATCCGCGAGAACAGACCGGGCTCAATCGCAAACACGAGCTGGTCGCCTGAGCGATACTCCGCTATGCGGTGTCGGGATTTGTCAAAGGCTGCTATTTAAGGAAATCACGCAGTACTGCTGGTCTTCTTCTAGCACTGACGCTGTGACTGGGTCACGAAACGTTTGCTGTTCTGTAAACTATTTTAATTTCTTTTATTTTACTTTGAAACAGCCGTAATTAAAGGGAGTGCCTACATTGATTTCTTTTCTTGATCGACGATGAAGAACTACCTCCCGTATCAGGCTATTAACTACAAATAAGTTTTACCGAAATAATGCTGCAAAAAAGTCTGACATAATTTTTTCATTGATGAAGGTGCTCAGTTTCAATAAACTTTATGCCATGTGAAAGGATGTGTTTAGTACTTTGATTTGACAGAGTGATTAGGTTGTGCCTGGTCAGTTGTGGTCAGCAGACATAAAATTATGAATTTTTGGTCAATTCATTCACCGATGCCTACAGACTAAACTACGCAAAACAGAAAATTCATGGTTATACTCTCCCTTTAGTTAAGCGTAAGTTAAAAACAATACATACAAGAAATTGATGTCTCGGACGTTTCGAGTCCCGACCCTTTATCGACAAGAAGCTTCTACAATATCAACTACGAGGGTCGTTAGAAAAGTATCCGTATTTTGAATTTTTAACATTGAGAAATGACGTCGCGACGAAGCTAGCACTTATTATATCTATGGTAGTGCTCTGTCAATTGGGTATTCAAATTTCAAATCTCTAGCGCAAGTGAATTTTTTATAGATGTCTATTGTCTGTCAGATAGATAGCTTTGCTATCCGCCAATTTAAGAATCACAAATCTGCAGAAGCTTTTCAAATTGTTTTGTGCAATGGAAGACGCCGTCTCGCAACAGAGAGC
This sequence comes from Prostheceraeus crozeri, assembly GCA_907163375.1. Taxonomy (NCBI): domain Eukaryota; kingdom Metazoa; phylum Platyhelminthes; order Polycladida; family Euryleptidae; genus Prostheceraeus; species Prostheceraeus crozeri. The sequence goes on along the minus strand of CAJQUW010015369.1, from coordinate 173,629 downwards.
CATCATCTTTTTCTTGTGGAAGGAAGGCAATGCATCCTCCAATATTGCTGAACGACTTTCAATTGTCTTTGGTGATAAAGCCTTGAAGCGAACCACTGTCTATGAGTGGGTGTCCAGGTTCAAAGATGGACGATCTTCTCTCGAAGACAACCCTCGACCAGGCCGGCCAGTGTCTTCGTGTACTCATGAGAACATCAGCAAAGTGAAAGACTGCATTCTTCAAGACTGATACGTTGCAAAACGTGAAATATCGGAATGTGTGCGACTGAACATTTCCACTGTTCACCAGATCATTATGAGCTGGACATACGGAAGTTTACGGCTCGATGAAGAACAAAAAAGGAAGCGGTTTGAGATGAGCCGTGCCTTGTTGACGAGAGCTGAAAGTGAAGGAGAAATGTTTTGGTCGCGACTCGTATCGATGGACGAAAGCTGGCTGCCGTATTTCATGCCAGAGACGAAGATGCAGTCAAGAATGTGCTGTCCTCGGGGAGATCCTTCACCTTTGAAGGCAAAGACTGTTCCATCCTGTCAAAAGGTGATGATTTCAGTGTTCTGGGACGAAGATGGATTGATCTTGGTGGACTACCTACCGAAGGGCGCGACCATCAACTCTGAATACATCTGCAAGCTGGTGAACGAAGATCTGCGGCACCAACTCAAGAATCGAAGACGTGGGAAGCTTTCCATGAAGCCAATCTTCCAAATGGACAACGCCACGCCGCATACCGCTGCGCGAACTAAGGATTTGCTGGAAAAGTTAGGCTGGGATGTGTTGCCACATCCCCCTATTCACCCGACTTGGCCCCTTCAGACTTCCATCTCTTTCCTCGCTTGAAGGAACCCCTGAGAGGAAGAAGATTCTCCTCTTTGGATGAGTTGAAGGAAGCGGTGGAGTCCTGGAGGCAAAGTACTCCCAAGGAATTCTACCAAGGTGGACTCCGTTCCCTTGTAAGTCGGTGGAGGAAGTGTGCATCGAGTGGCGGAGACTATATTGAGAAATTGCGTGATGACAGTGAGTAATGTTATATGTTAGTTTGCATGAAATTACACTGTTATTGGAATTGGGAGCTTTCATTTTACTCTGTCCGGGAACTTTTCTAACGACCCTCGTATATGAGATATTTTATAACAAACAAATTCTAAATAACAGTAGATGAAGTCTTCTTTATTCGATGCATCTCGAGTTTGGGAACTGATTTGAACTTAATAGATGTATTTTTCTTGCATCTCACCAAGCACATGAATCCTAGAGTTACTAACGGATATACAGTCAATTAATTGAGCAAGCGGTCCCCCAGCAAAAGGATTACATCGTCTGGCTGGTCACACCTGGCTGCGTGCGCGTTGTTCGCTCTCGCGCTTCACCTTTATGGAAGATTGAATTAATATGGTGAATGACTATTAAAAACCGATGAGTGCGTTCCCTAAAAATTTTATCCGCATTGAAAAGTAAAATTTTGTGCATAAGAAGCTAAAACAATATGTACAAGCGGACAAATTGTACATATTGTTTTTAGATTCCTTTGTACACAATTTTACTTTTCAATGCGGATAAAATTTCTGAGGAGAGCACTTGTTTTTTGCTCTATTAGTCATTCACCATATCATAAATCGCCTCCCTTGCGCCGCAATAAACGAAGAGTGAATCATCTCCCAAACTATCTCTGATTCATCTCTTTTGACCAAACTATGATAAGGTGCGAAAGTCAGAGGTGGAGAAAGGAGCAAATAAGACCAGATCACTGTTTGAATGAGACAGATATTCCCATCAGTTTCTGAATGGAAGCTGTTGATGACAGCCAAGATGCTAAATCTAGCTTGGTACCACATGCTTAAAATCATCAAAAATTTCCGCATCTGCGAAAGTAATCCCTGTTTTGTGCAAAATGTTAAACTTCTTGATTGCTCAAGTCAAATGCGAATTCATTATCTGAACCATATCTTTACAACATGTTTCTTGGGACAACTGCAATTTGAGAAAAGATGACAGTGCAGTGTTGGTGACTTTAAAACTACAGTTATTTAATCATCGCAGCTTCAAAAGCCTATGGAATTAATCATGAAGACAGCTTAGACATGGTGGATGATTGCTACGATTTTACAGGATTTGACGTGTGCTGTCATCAATGGCATATTCATTATGATGAATAGACTGCAAAATGAGCTCGAATAAAAAATAATCGAAAAAGTATACTGGAATAACACACTGATTGGCTGTGGCTAGTGCAATAACGATAAGAAAATTTTCCAATGTCATAGGGGGGGGGGGCTTGGCATTTTTTTGCCCGTGTATGATTGAAAAATATACCAAGAGACACGCTAGAAAATTTGAGCATTTTCCATGTAAGCACAGAGTGAGTTTTTAGCATCACAATGTTTGTGTCCACCAGAAAATCGACATAACTCGAATTACATGCTAATTTTTCTTATCATTGTGTAGCATGTGCGCTGGGATTTGTGTGTGATTGTAACGTTGCAGAAGACAAACCGCTAAATTGTTCAAAAATTCTAACCGCTACATTGACCGAAATGTAGCCTTAAAAATTTACCCAACCTGTAAAACCTAAATCCAGTAAGCAGGGATGAGAATGAAGCAACGAGGGCCCGACGGAAATTCACATTTTCAAGGGACCCAAAAATGAAAGAAGTAAAGAATACATTAGGCAGATTAATCAGGGTCCCGCTGAAAATTCTCATCCCTGAATATGCTTTTGTACGAGTGGCTTTTTTGTGTTGAGACTTTTTTCATAATAAGGAGCAAAGTCAGTAGTAGATTTCAGCATTCTGGCTGGAAAATTATTTTAAGGAAATGCTGCATACCCAATTTGATATTTCCCCACATGATGATAAGAGCATGTAAAACAATCGTTTTAAATTTCAAATGATTCCTACGAGTACTTCTCAAGATTTTTCAAAGAAAAGATGCTCATTTTTGTTTGCAATTGTATAACTTTGACAATGGAGTTCACCTGCTGAATGAAATAAGAAAAGAAATTACAATAAACGCAACAAATTGTTAAAATATTCACAGTTCCAACAAAGTGCGACCGCAGATTCCTGATAACCGACCATCACTTTAAAAACGGTAGCATATTGCTGATGCGAACACATGAAACAAATGTAATTAAATCAATATACACGTGCATGATGTATCAAGTAGATCAGTTTCACTCGTTTTATCATTATACGGTAGTGTGCGTGAATATTCTTATCACGATGATAAACTTTTCATTGCTAGCATTAACATACACATGCACGTGTATACGTGGAAGCCACGTCGGCAATCCATGATGCCACAGCATGATCAGAGAATGATTACTGTTCTTCACATTTCAGCAGGCGAACTACATGGTCTAAGTTCTGCAATTGCAACCAAAGATGTTTATCTCTTCTTTCCAAAATCTCGAGCAGTATTTTTATCTGTGATCTTGCAATAGCATCGCACAATATTAGCGAAATACTTACTTGACCCAATGCCGCTTAAAAGTTTCCAGATATCACGGATATTGCAGGGCGTTTCTGAACTCTCACTGTCATCATCCTCCGAGTCTTCTCCCATTGAACCTCCACCAAATCCAAGTGAGCTATCTTGACTGGCCTTAAATCGTCGCATCGAAAGCCAACTTCCAGCAGTTGCTGGGCTTGCGGATCCGAAGCTGTTTGACCTCAGTTCGCCAGTACTGCGATTTAAACCACTGCTCTGCTGTGGAGGGGGTGTTGCATAAGGCACTGCGTTATTTAATTGCATTCGCATGCTGGCCATTTTTTGTGAAAATTTGGTCGCTGCGTCTTTCATTCGAATAGAGGCGTTCCTAAAAGTAAGAGAATTGAGCAATTTTAAACCAAATTTGATACATCGAGTGGATTGGTTTGAAGGTGAATAACTGTCATTAGCATACCGGTATATTTTCAAAAATTACAGTGTATTGGACATCCAGTTCAGGGAGCGTCGAATAAGGAAGATCCTAAAAAATGACTTCCGTAAAATTTGAGAGCTGTTGCGCAAAAAATACAATCTAGTGATTCATTTACATCAACAATATTTCTTTTCGTATTCAGCACAAGCAAAAGTGCGAAATATTATTAGAGGCTCGACGCCTCTGCTGAAACATAGTAGTCAGACAAAATTACCTCAGGCTGATTAAACGTTTGCAGAAAGAAGCACTATTCAACTGATATATGTGATAAATCCGCTGAGTTATTATAGTGATCGGTCACTTACAACCAGAGCAGTGAAATTTTACGATAGAAGTGAAATTTGATATAAGGGTGTGATTTTTGATGGCGATAAAGAAGTAGTCAGTTTAATTAATAATTTTGAGAAAAAGAGTCAAGTGATATTCCAATTAAAGGCAGGGTAAAACGAAAACTTATCTTTTCATCAATTAAATAAAAGAGATGTCATTGACTTACACTATCTAGCGCTGGCTCGTTAAGAGAAGGGAGCGTGTTTTCCTATTCGTGTGACGTCATCGCTGCCAACCGACAAGAAGTTAACACAGCAACTATAGACGAATGCAGTAGTTTTCCAGTCTTTTCGGCTTCAATTTCTCGTCTCCGGTATGACCTCGTCGTGGTAATACTTTGAAAATGACAATTTGCAGTGTCTGCGGTTGTAGAAACCATAATTCGAAAGATATTAAGATCATTCATGTCACTCATAAGTTTCCCCGAAAGGTTTCGATTGATGTGGATGCATCGGTCTGACAAATAAGATGCTAAAGGAGAGAAATGTTGACCATAGGCATTTCGTATCACGTTCGTTTTGCAGTCATCATTTCACTGAAACGGATTTCATTAGGAATGAGTTTCAATTGATCGACTGCAGCCATCAAACGTCCAAGATGCTTTCTCTCAATAAACCTATAGCGTGAACGGCTTGTGCATTCTTCGCCTTCGTCACCTACAGTATTGCAGTACATGAATTGCTGAGATATAATAATACAAGTGTGTATTATCTCAAGATTAATATGCTTATTCTAAACGTTAAACATCGAAATGTGCATTATTATCGCACTGGATCAGTCGTCACATGTTACTAATAATTATTTGTCACGAAGTATGCAAATATGACCTTCCATTTCCAATCATGACTGCTTCACCATTCGCTTGGATGCATGTGGATGCCTGTGATGCTAGGTTATTGTAAGCCTCATCCAAGACTGGAATCACAACCTGTCGCTGAATCTTTAGTATTTGTTTGCTCATAATGTGTTAATTCAATGAATCAGAAATATCCGTGTGCGTTGAATAAGTATTTGCTAATGTAGCAACAAAACGAGCGAAACACTAGGCCATGGCCTCATTTCTCTCTATTCGCACCCGATTTGTCAGACTGATGAATACGTATCTGTCGAAATGACTGTTTCAGAGAAACTTATGATATTGAGTGGTCTTTATAGCTTTCGAATTGTGGTTATTATATACTGCAAATTGTCATTTTCAAAGTATTCCAACTTGACGAGATCAGACCAAAGACGAGGAATTGGAAAGCCACTGCATGCGTTAATGGTTGCTGTGTTGACTTCTTGTCAGTTGGCAGCGATGACGTCACACGAATAGGGAAACACGCTCCCTTCGCTTAACGAAACAGCGCTAGATATTGTGAGCTGGTGAGACATACTCAATGACATCTTTTGCTTCAATGATGAAAAGCAATTTTTCCGTTTACCCTGCCTTTGAATGCAGACGACATCGAACCCTGAAGATTATTGCTTTGTTTGTGGAGAGAGTTGCTCCTGCGCAAATTTTGCAGATTTTTCGTATAGAAGAACAGCAGGCTACAAACTTCTTCAATGTTTGACCGGTGAGCATAATCATCCTCTCCATCATTTATCGCCGTCTCCCATGACTCATTCACATAAATTTCGTCTACCAAAGATATTCTCATCACATCCTAACAAGTGTTTCATAATTTCTACAACAAAGCTACTCAACAGTGGCTTCTCTCTGATGTGATTTTTCACATTTCTTCTGACTATCACTATTGTTATTTCCTCTTTTTGTTGCGGTAGTGGTCTGAATTTGATTTTATTACAAGTGTATTAATGTACTCCGCGATTTCCAATATTTGAGTCCTTTCCTTTCTTCAAATATGTGATTTATCTTTATTATTTCTATTAAATATCAAAAAAGCGTGTTCCTACGATGGTACATTCAAAATAGGCCTACATTATGACACAAAAGTTCAAATCATCATTATTAGAGATTATTAATGAAGCATGATTACTTGGCATGACATGTTCACATTTACTATTGAATTTATATAAAAGCAAATTTATTTAATAAACAAAGAGAAATATCTTCTCTGCTTGTCAAATTGACCCCAGGCCTGTTTATTTACTTAGATTGACATTTTTCCTCCAACTTTCCCTACAAAATGATACACAATATACGTCAACGCAATGTCGCATTATTAGTTTTTACTCTTTCTCACTGAGAGCGACGGATTTGCGAAGTCAATTTATCACTACTTGAGTCTTACCGTTTGAAGTTGGAAACCACAGATAAGGCATTATCTGCAGATCCTCGTGAAGTCATCGATGCTGCATCAATATCTCCAGCTGCCACACTGCTTGTTCCCGCGCCAGCACTGGAGCCTTGAGGGAGGGACAGCGTGGATGATCTCTGAGGGGCTCCTTGAGTTGGTTTCACTTCCACTCTCGACGTCAGACCCGCTTTGCGTGCCAGATGAAAGAAAGTGGCTAAGCCAGACCAATCCTCTTCATCCTCTTCTTCTTCTTCATCTTCCTCCAAATCCTCTTCAGTTTCCGTGGAAAGTCTGCTATCCACAGAATATGTGCTGCCTGAAACACCGCGACTGGGCCTGCGACCAGTTTTCTCTTTTTCCATGCTTGAGCTTCCCATGAAAGAGATGTGCAGTTCTGATTTCTCTTCCCAAAGTGACGCAAGATTCCTCGCAGGAACCCTCCTTGGTGATACTGTCGCTTTCTCGTTCATGGAATGGGGCGTAGGCGTCGCTACTTCACATTGAGCGCTCGTAGATGGCATCGGGGTCTTATCAGGATCCGGAGATGAAGGGCCTTGTTTTACCGTGTCATCGACAGCTAAAGGCGTTGATTCTGCCACAGGCGCCTGCTTGCCTTGAGAGCTCGGCAAGAGATCAAAGACTGAATCATCTCCGGGCGTGGGTGTGAGAGAGGAAAGAAGTCCAGCTTCGACTGAATCTGAAAAGTGGTGAAATTGATTTAGAAAAAACAATGCGATTGAAAGACAGCCGTGATAAACATCCAGTCTCCAACTCAAAACACCATAGATTAATACATCTATAATTCCAGCTTAGTGATAAACAACAATTCTTATTTATGATCACTAAGATCAGCCCTCTAAGATATTGGGGGGGGGGCACTTTGATTTCTCTGTTTTTTGTAAAATATCTCAGAAAGTATGATAGCCACAAAGGTAGTGTATTTCAGATCTACTGTCAAAATTTGATGACACTTGGTCGACTTAAGTATCAACTTTGAAAGCTATTTCGAAATTTATCTTTATTAGATGACTTATTATCTTAACATCGCATTGAAGATTAAAGTCGCTGATTTAAATCACCATAATCACTTGGTAACTACACATGAAACTGAAAATCAACTGTGATATTACATGGCAAACATTTCCAATCATATAGATTCAAAATATTTAAAATTTGAATTTCAAATTCAAAAAGCATTTTTTAGAAAAATTGGCAAACAGCGTGAAGTATTTTGTGACTTCGATATGCTGCACACTGACAGTACACTTAAGTGTTTTTAATTAGTTTCAATTTAATACGCTAAAATGCAATCTAAGTGGAATAGTCGAATGTATTGGTCAGAATAAATGACGACATGCGAGGCAATTTCATTCTTTTTAACTCCAAAATTGCAGAAAGCAAGAAATTCTTACATCTCAATAATCGCTCGATAACAAAACCTAATGCGTGTGCTCTTTCAAACAACAAAAAACATGCATTTTGAAAAGAGTGAAATTTCATCTGCGTATTAACGAATTTATAATTCCCGAGCATTCATTCACAACACAGAATGCATGAACAACTAACAAGAAAAACGAAAATGCTAACGGTCAATTCGGATAGCGAGTGAACATTAAATAGCATGCGCATGTGAAAATATTTACAAGTTGTGCTTTTTTGGAATGATAGTGCTAACTAAGTAATAATTTCTATCTGCGAGCACCTATCCATTCATTCAAAGTATGATCATTTCAAGATCAGTCCTGGTGCGGTTGAAAATGAAAAAAGTCGCAAGGGGGAAAAGAAATCGTAGGTCAGAGATTGAGATATTCCGGAGCCCAAATTGATATAATTCCATTAATAATCAGCAGCTATGTAAGATGAGACCATTCTCAACAAACAATCGAGATCGCCATAAACGTAGATGTTACTCTCGTTGTTACTTTGATAAGTGATTGTAAAGCATTAATTAAAATAACGCAGGAAATAATCTCGAGGAACTTCTCGCAAATGAAATTTTAACAAAAAAAAAGAATTCCCTTTATATGTCACGCAAGCGATAAATTATCATCTACTTTTCATCTGAAGACAAAACTCTGGTGAAACAACAACACGTCGAGGCAAAAAAGGAAACGAAATCTTTGGAGTTCAAGATTCTAGTTTTTGAGTGATTGGTGCACTGTCTCTTCTTCATGCTCTTCCATGAGATAGAAATCTAGTTCATATGTGTTGCGCTTCTTTACTCGTGGCAATTGAAGCACATGCATGTCGGCCAATCTTGTCGCAGCCTCTTCTTCATTTTTTTGTTTTCTTCGAGATTTATTTGGATCTAAGGTTTCCAAAAGAGCATTTTGTCGTACCTCTTTCTTCCTTTCCACTTCCGTCTATTCTCGTTTCTTTCCTGGCCGCAACAAGCAACAACAGATTGAACAAGACAATCAAAACTTGAGTAATTACGTGAAGTCTATTATCATTGCTAAACACTTGAGGAATGAGACGAACCAATCAATCAACGTGTTGCCGATTTACATCAATCTACATTTCTATTCAAATCACCTAATAAGGCGCTATCACACACTTGCGTATCCGTAACACTGCCACGATGATAAACATTCACAACGTTCATCATCATACATCTGTAAGTGATTCAAATATGTTTCATGATTTTAAACAAAAGTAATATCATACACATCCCTTCAAAATCTCTTGAATATGCAATAGGCATATGCTGCTATAGATGAGAATACAAGCAGAAATGTATAGGTAATATATATAGGTAGCTTTCGGAAAACTCATAAAAAATCGCATACGAGGGTCATGTCAAAAGTCCGTGCCGAAATTTTAAAGCTCCGATATCATTGAAGTGATCGAGTTCATATTTCACCCTGTCAATCTTACATAGATATCTAGCTCACATACAAAAATTCAGCGCGTTCATAGCTTTTGCTTTTGAATGAGAGATCGATTAAGATACGTGGCTACCTATTGCCGGTCGGCTACGTTGAAATTCAAATTTTTAAACTTTACAATGACAGAACATCATTCACTGAAACGATGAACAATCACAATAATGGAGTTCACTGCTGAGGAGCAACGGTCGTTCATCAAAATTCAGTTCTCGAGAAATGTCAGCTTACAGGAAATCACAGCGCAGCTCTCAGAAGCATGTGGAGAAGATGCCTTCAAAGAAAGAACAGTGAGAAAATGGGTGTCCCGATTCAAGACTGGTGAGAGCTCAACGGCAGATTTTTCTCGTTCTGGAAGACCGCCCACTGCAGTGGTTCCGGAAATGGTGAAGGCTGTGGAAGAGAAGATGTCTAATGATCGTCGTTGGACTTGCGAGGAGTTATCCTCAGAATTGGGTGTTTCTGAGAAGTCCATCCACCGAATTCTCACTGAAGAACTCAAGATGCGCAAAATTTGTGCTCGTTGGGTCCCTCATTGCCTCACACAAGAGCAAATGGATCGTAGATTACGAATTTCTTGTCAACTTCGACTTCGATATCGGCGCGAAGGTGAAGACTTTCTTCGCCGTATCATCACACTCGATGAAACATGGGCGAGATGCTGCGAGCCGGAACTGAAGAGCCAGTCTGCAGAGTGGAGGCGTGAAGGTTCCCCAACACCAAGGCCGAAGAAGTTTCGCCAAGGTCCTTCGAAGATTCAGGTTATGTTAATTGTTGCCTACGATATGGAAGGCATTTTGTTGGTGCATTCAGTGCCTCCAAAACAGACTGTGAACGGCGCTTATTATCGACGATTTCTCCAGAACCACCTTCGAGCTGCCATCAGGAAAAAGTGACCTCAACGACTGGATTACGTCATCATTTTGCATGACAATGCGTCATCACATTCAGCTCGAGCTGTTCAAGAGGTTATTGATGGTTATGGCTGGGAAACCTTGCCACATCCTCACTACTCTCCCGACCTCAGCCCCTGTGACTTCCATCTCTTTCCTGCCTTCAAGTGTCCCATGAGAGGAATTCGTTTCGAGTCTCTGGAAGCGGTTGTTGCGTCTGCCGACCGCTGTATACGAGATGTGGTCATTTCAAAGCCTACTGGGGGCATTCAACAGTTACCAGATCGTTGGAATCGTGTAATTGAGTCGGCAGGAGACTATTTTGAAGGATTTTAATATAGAATACGTTCTCTAATAGTTAGTTTTACTTTACACATCATCGGCACGGACTTTTGACATGACCCTCGTACAAGGAAATAACCAAAAATTCACAGTTGCGATTAGGTCACAAACCGCACCAGGACTGTTGTACTATTGCTGCTTCTGGTCTATGTGTCATCTTCAAGTTGTGGCTATACTATTCTAACACAGAAAATTTTGATTATTTGTGAAGCATCTTTTGAATCAATAATGGATAATAATGGAATAATAATATAGCGACAAAGTTTAATACGAACTAATAGCGCAAATTGCATTAGTTTAATGACTCCTTATCAACGCACTACAAATTAAATATCACTGGAAGTCGGTGACCAAGTAAGAGGTCAAATCCATCATCAAAGTATCTAGTAATGCAGTGAAAAGGAACTGAAAATGCATTAAGTACCAATGTTTGTCTTTATTATGTTGACAATTAGTGTTAAAAAATTTAGATCACACTTTACGTTAAATCATGGAATTTTTATAGCTGAAAATAATTGTTGACATAATAAAGAAATAATCTATACATGCATACATGTGTATTATGTCAATTTCATCATAACTACTAAATCTTGTTCAAAAAATCATTTTATTAGAAGGGACAATGATATTTCTCAAATGCAGAAAAAACATCAAATTTAGTTGCTAAATGCAAAAACATTGAACACCAAAGCTTGAAACAAGTTGAAGAGGAAATATATGCGCCATTCAGAAAATTGAGGTAACAACATTCTATGCAGTTCTACGCCAAATAACCAAATTTATATAAAATCTTCTCTACATTTAACACAACCAGACGAATATTAGCTTACAAAGTTGGTAGTCTCGTTTCAACTTTCCATCGACACCTAAAAATATCAGCAACAATATTCATGGGGTTGAGGAATTAATCGACTTGAAAAAGAGACATCAGACAAGTGTATATTTTATCGTTGAAATCAACCGATTTCCAGATCGCAAGGTCTAAGTGAAGTTCGGTGAGTATAACTGATAAATCGTTTAATTTCACTAATTTGTGCTGCTACCCGCGAGAAAATAAGTGGGTATGAATCATAGTATGATTTTACTATCAATTTTTCATACGTATGAAATTTCAGAATTTTCATACGGATATCATACTAAAAAATGAGTATGAATTTTTCATAGTATGATTTTCATATGATTTTTTCATACTATGTTTTTACTATAAAAATGATATGATTTTCTAATATGTATGAAATGTTCAATTTTCATACGAAAATCATACCAAAAAATGAGTATGAATTTTTCATAGTGTGATTTTCATTTGATTTTTTCATACTATGTTTTTACTATAAAAATGATATGATTTTCTAATATGTATGAAATGCCTAATTTCAATACCAATATCATACTATAACTTAAGTTTATATATAATAACATACCCCAAAAAACGTAGCCTATATGCGTTTTCCACTCATTAGGATTCATAATTCGTAATATTTCTAATGATTCTTGGCACGAGATTTCAATCATATGAACCACCTTAGTGTGAAATTACGCCGTGAAATATGATACTTCGGGAAGAAGAGGAGTTGTGAAGGAGTCAGAGATTGTTGGTAAAGAGGCAGGTGTATGGGCTATAAAGACCAGCAAGCAGAAAGGCGGAGCGGTCTTTAAGGCACAGCCCTTCATCGAAGGAGGCTTCTCAACTTACAAAGCTGCAAAAGACTTCGCGGAATCCTTCGTGGAATCGCAAGAATTAAGCCAGTCTCAAACACAATTACCGACTGGTACGTCAAAGAAATTCATTTTATAGACTGTAAAGTAATTGAAGTCTTAATTTTTAGCTTGTGAAAGGTGTATCGTCTTAGAGAGAAGAAACGAAGAAATAGAAAATTCAATCAAAACATGGAGGGACAAATGTGTTGTCCTGAAAGAGAAACTGCAGGCTCAAGTTGCAGTCACAAGACAGATGTCAGGTAAAAATATTTGTTTACATATTTTGTACAACGTAGCGCATACAAAGTAATGATATCGCACTCCGGTTCTACTGTTGAACTGAACCTGTACCAACATTGCTCAGAATAAACCTGTTATATTGTCTAGTTCCGGTACATATTCAATGACTCGATACGCATATAGGTTGTATGTCAGTAAACAATAAATATTATTGGAGAACCATTTATTGTATGAAATTTTAAATTTCTGAACATATATCTTCAAGTACAATGTTTTACAGATCTCGAGTCTACATTGAAAAGACTTGAAACGATTGCGGACAAGATGGATCACGGAATGAATACTAACAGATCGCAAAAGTTTGAGGAAGAAAACCGAACGTTCAATGGCGTGACGTTCTCAGTCAAATGTTTGGACGAGATTGACCAGATGTCCAAACATCCACAGTCGACATTCAAAGCAATTCGTAAAGCCATTAAGGACGTATTCCCCGTGGAGGAGTTATGTACGCAGACTCCAGAAGGTCAAGGAAGAGAAAACCGCGATCGAATGGATGATGCTAAACTTAAGGCCGTTCGAGGTAGGCTACTTGTGCTTTACATAAATGATTTATAAAGTCGATTTTAAAATTCAATCGAATCTATTTCTATAAAATTTTTAAACATTTTGAAAATTCAATTATGAAAATTTGAAATATGGTTTTCATAGGAAATTCATAGAATATAGGCCCTGCAGCTTTCAATTCTTGTCATGATACTATAATACCTCGAAAATGCAACTTTTACATTTCTTCACTTCAGAACTTGTCACATACGTTCTACATACAACCTGCACAAGAGCAACTGTCAACAAGGTGGCGCGGCAGATCAACCAGGAATGCCGGACCAAGCCGAAGATAAAAGGGCACCAAAGACCATCATCCAACGAGATGACCAACCGGAATGAGTTGTTGACATTGTTCGAAGATCGTTAGCGGATAATGGAATTGACATTTATTCCATAATTTCATTTTTAACTGAAACTGCAGAAATAATAATGATAAAGACCCATGGACCATGGTCTACGTAATTGAATGGTTGTTCATTCGTAAATAGAAATACTGCTAGATAATGTTACAACGCGAAGCTTTCTTCTTTTATCGAAACATATTCAGGACAGTCGTGTTCCCAATCTGAGGACTACCAAATATCTCGCCACAAGTATATTAAGATTATATGTAAATACAAGAAAATCTTTGCATGTCTATCTGCGGCGAAAAGATACCCACAAGAAGGAAAATCACAAATCACATAAGTGAAATGCCTGGAAAAGATAAGTTGTTTATTTTTAAGTATGAGATTTCATTGTTTTGAAATAATCCATGAAAATGCGATAATTATACTTAGGCTTATGTACGCCTAATTATCTGAATAGGGGCTAAATATTGTGAAGGTTATGGCTACAACCTTCAACTTTGTCATTAAACAATAAAGGGAATGTTCGAAAATCAATATTTCATTAAAGAACCCCCCTGCCGTAAGATAAATTACAGTATGTAAAGATCATACTAAGATCATAGTGTTATTAATTCATACTATGTTCTGTGTATGAAAGTATCATACTATGATTTGTGTGCAAAAAGGGTTTCACTTTCATACGTATGATCATAGTATGAATTATGCGTATGAAACATACGTATGAATCATATGTATGATCATACCCACTTATTTTCTCGCGGGTACTTTCGGAATTGCGTAGGTTATGTCAAATACCTACTTCTAGCCAATAGTCAAACCATGCTCATACACTGAACGAATATAACTGATTCAAGTCATACTTCATTCAGGATCCTATTAACCGATGCTATAGCTTATCACTATTTCGTAAGATGGATAACTAGACACTAAATGAATGACTCCATGTTACCGCATAAGGCAGCACAAAAGAATAGCCGTGTTACTGTTCTTAGCTTCCTACCCAGTCCTTAATAGTATGAGGACCCAGCCGTGAAGTCCGTTTCATCCGCAGCTATGAATCGTCGTGTGATCAGGATTTTCAATTGTCGCTTTATTTAATTGTTTCCTTTAAATGGAGTCAAAAAGGACCAAGTCACAAATTCACCCAAAGAAGTCACAGAATTCAAACGATCATCCAAAAATGTCAGTCACACTTAAGTTTTTTCGCATCTTTGCTTGATATCAAAACGAAACTATTGCACTCCTCCATATCAATTCATGTTCTTTAATAGTCAATACCCTAGCAACTAAAATACGGAAAGCAGCCAAGACTTCTACGCTGTTGAACATATTCAAGTCGAGAAACTTAAACTCTCTACATCATTCCTTACCAATATTATCAGTACCATCAACAACTATCGAAACCATCTCACATGTTTGGCATTCTTGGTTGATCTGCTCAATAGCGCAAGGTTCAGCAGCCTTTGTATTTTCAGTTGAATAATGTAATGGTTTTCATTTAATTTAAATTGATCCGGAAATTTCGATAGTTGATAAGAAAACTGCTGTGCAAATGCAATGATCAAATTTGTCGTTTTAGATTACCTGCTTAATAGCGCTAAAGTCTTTGCTACTAAAGTTGCTAAGGTACTAGCTTTTAGAGGGTTGGAATAGATCTGAAGGAGTCGTTTCGATAGCTGTGGAAACAAATCTGAAAATGTAGGAGAGGATATGAAAAGCCAAAATTTGACTTTTTTGGATGGTAGGTTGAATTGTTACTTCTTTGAGTGAATTTGTAATTTCTGGTCTCTGATTGGCTGCATTTAGAAAAGAAAATTAACCCAGTCGATGATTGAAAATACTGATCTCACGACGATTCATGACTGCGGATGAAGCAGACTGCAAGGCTATATCCTTTTAACAATCGTCGTACAAGCAATTGTGGGTAGGAAACTGAGAGCGGTATTGTGGCTGATTCCTCATTCAGTTACACGTATTCGTTCTAGGGTTGTAATCCCGGGAAATCCCGGTCCCGAAATCCCGGGATTTGGGGTATTTTTTCCAATCCCGATCCCGGGATTATATGTCTAGAAATCTCGGGACTTTTTAAATTTACTATACCCCTGATTGACCGTTTTTGTGTTAACCTACGGGAGTGAGCACAATTCTACGGGAGTGTTACAATTCTAAAGTACAGTATTAAGTTTTACATACGCTAGCTGCTCTCCAAGTTGGAAGTAGTATGCTTGTTTTGTATACTTATATGCGCCTTTGTAATAACTGTGTTTCGATTTACTTTTTGAAATATACGGTCTGACGCCATCTTGCGAAACGAATGTTCGACATTGACGCTCTACGTTACCAATAACAGTCGGTGAAACCAGTCGGTACATCATTCTGTTGGCAGCGGTGCGCGATTTACGACTTCAGGAATTACGAGCATCTTCAGTGCATATTCTTCGTTCATTTACTACGATTCAGTGCTACGAATCATTACTTATCCGATTTACGACTTCAGGAATTACGAGCATCTTCAGTGCATATTCTTCGTTCATTTTCTGTCATTATTTACTACGATTCAGTGCTACGAATCATTACTTATCCTGTTGTCATCGCAATTTTTACACTTTTACCGCCCTAATGTCGAACTTTGAAGAAGTCGGTGCTAAAAGAAAGTCAGAGGTGTGGCAGCATTTTTTGTTCTGCAAAAGCACAGAAAAAGCAAAGTGTAAATTGTGTCAAACAATTTTGAAAACTTCTGGGTCCAGCACAAAGGGACTTATAATTCACTTGAAGTCAAAGCACAAGATTGAAGTGAAGTCTTGCCTGGACGTTGAGGATCGGCCAAAACCCAAAATCAGAAAAATTGATTCATTCTTCAAGTCAAAAAAACCCAGCCTGGAAGAACTACTGAGCCAGCTAACTGCTGTGGATGGCCTCACATTCAATCAAATTGCCAGAAGTGAGAGACTGCATCGAGCATTTAAGGCTGATGGTTATGTCCTACCCACATCACACCAACATGTTCGTAATCTGGTGATCAAGAACTTCGAAAATGTCAAGAAGTTGGTCAAGGAAGAGCTTGATGAAATCAAACTGAACAATGGTCGTTTTTCTATCACGTTTGACGAGTCGACATCTGTAAGGAGTCGACGTTATATGAACATAAATTGTCATTTTCAAGGAGGGTTTCATTCACTAGGACTGCTCCGCATTCATGGCAGCGTGGACACAAAAAAAGCAGTCAGGTTGGTTGAGGATCGACTAAATTGCTTTGGCCTTGACATGAATACAGATATTGTTTCTATGATCACTGATGGTGCCAGTATGATGGTGAAGTTTGGAAAAGAAACAAGTCCACTCCATGTGATCTGCTATGCTCATGCGATCCATTTGGCCATTTGTGATGTCTTGTACAAAAGACAACCAAGTGCAGCATTCAGTGATGACCTTGACTCTGACAGTGGCAGCGCTGAGGAGGAAGGAACGGATGATGAAAAACAGGCTGAAGAGGTTGACAGAGCTCCGACTTTGTCTCCGAGCATTCAGTTCATAGTCGAGAAAGTTCGAAAAATTGTGAAAATATTCCGAAGATCCCCTGTGAAAAATGATGATGCTCTTCAGCCATTTGTCCTGGAGGCATTAGGCAAAGAAAAGAAGCTACAGCTGGATTGCAAGACCAGGTGGAACAGTTTGCTATCAATGCTAGAGAGGTTTTATGAACTTAGAAAAGAGATAAAAATGGCTTTAGTTCAGCTGGACATTCAGTTTGAATTGACTGAGGATGACATGATGATTATTAAAGAACTGTGTGATGCTCTGGCTCCTATCAAAGTTGCTGTGGAAGCACTCTCCAGTGAGGATGCAGACATTCTTTTGGCAGAAAAAGTAATTGCATTTACGTTGAAAAAGCTTGGTGAACAAGGAACTAAAATCGGCCAGGACTTGAAGAACAGGTTTGAAGCTCGAATTGAGGAACGCCGCAATGCTGAACTTGTCCATCTTTTGAAATATTTGAAGAATGCTTCTTACCTTGATCAATCTCAAGATCAATTTGGACATAAAGTTAAACGTCCCAAAATTGCTGCTCTGGCCACCAATATCTTACAAAGACTATTTCTTCATTGTGATGGCAATGAAGACAACCCTGAAGACATTAAGGTTGACGGTGCCATGGAAGTACTTGACCAAGAAAAGCCAATGACTTTAGCTCAGGAGCTTCATGCTTTTGTGGAAGATGACGAAACAGAAGATACCAAAAACACTGACCTGAGCTCTCGTGTGGTCCAAAAAGAGATGTTGTTGTACGAGACAAGCAAAAGAAGGCCTGAAAATCTTGAAAGGTTGTTTACTGCTCTTAAAACTATTAAGCCTACATCAGTTGAGGCCGAAAGGGCCTTTTCTGCCCTTGGATATTTTGCTAACAAAATCAGGAGTCAAATGAATGATGACACTCTAGATGCTCTCATATTTCTGCGGCAATATTACAAAAAATAAAGAGGTTTTTGTTCTTTCCATACTGCTTTTTTTCAATTATTTGCTCAATCCCGAAAAATCCCGGGATTATAAGTCTGAAATCCCGGGAAATCCCGATCCCGGGATTGTACAAATTGGTCCCAAATTTACAACCCTGATTCGTTCAGACAGCATCTAGATATTCGACTTAAAAAGTTGTGATGGGTTATAGTAGCGGTTAACAAGATCATGGTATCCTGAGCTTTAAAAGTGTAGGTTGGAGTTAATAGATTTTCAGTTGCTATGACGTTCAGCGTTTGCAAAATTTGCGACTTTCAGTTTACTCATCAGACCCTAGTGGTTTTTGACAGTTATTGCTACTTTTTCGTAAGCCACATTACTTAGCTAATGGAATTGGTTGGAGAGTAGTTTTAGCAATTTTTCTAAAAATTGTGATGTCTTACACTTGCGTAAAAAATGATTGAGTAGGAATTTCACCCACAACGGAGATAATCACTACATGCAAGTACAAGATGTACTAATAACAATTCTTTGCTCAAAATTTAATTTCATCCACCAATTTACTATTAGGCATCTAGCATCATAAAGAAATAAAAATTCTCTTCATATGAGACGCGGAAATTATAGCAGCACTGGCTCAACAGCCGTATAGCAGAATGCGGTCAACAGCCGCATTCGATGCATGACAGTGTGCAATTTTGAGCACCGCATCATCGGACTGTCTTGTTGCCTTCTTTCTTGTGGCGAATGTGTCTTGGACGTATCCCCAGCAGTCACTGACTAATAATATTTGTACAACATCACAAACAATTCAAAGATGTTAAAATACGTGACCTGCTTTAACCGGTGAGTTTTACCTAATTTTCCACACATGTTTCAACAGTGTTTTTAAACAGTGGGTGTTTAAACCATATACCACCCTGACCACTAGCCACTATTGTAATTGTGTCCTTTACAATGAAGCTGATTCTCAATTAAAATCCATCCTGCAACGAGTACATGGATTTAAAGTCGGAGCCGTGATCCATCACCCACGCCTCCGAAACCTTGATTGATATAATGAAAGTGGTGGTACAGATGAGAATCATTAAAGTGCAAGGCATCTAACCAATTGGTCAGAACAACAAATCAGTCACCTCTTGATTTAATACCTACCTTCTCTGCTTCTCTCCGCAGTAGTCACAGGTGTTGTTCTCCGATCTTCACCGGTCAGAGATCGGTTCCTTATTATGCTTGGACGCCTCGGACGTCGTATGACGGGCAAAGTCTTCGGTGAATCCTTCTTATCCTCAGGTGGGACTTCACCAGTTTGTAAAAGCTGAGAGGCAACTGAGTTGACACTTTCCGCAGATACGGCGGACGCAGATTGAGTTCCAGCGTGATGTTCAGACTCATTCACAAAATTTGAGGTCGGAACATCATCAGTTTTGGGCGGATCAGAAGGCATTACCGGGGATGCATTGGATGGGATTTGGGATTCAAGGCTTTTAGGAGCATCTGGCGGATAGAAGGACTCCGATGCATCAGTAACAGTCTCTGTAACGGTGGGATTATTGGGTGAAGATTCTGATCCATCAGTCGGCTCTTGGACAGCGGAAAGGTCTGACTGATTAGGAGAGGGTTCTGATACATCAATAAGATCTCGGACAGCGGAGAGGTCTGACTGATTAGGAGAGGGCTCTGATACATCAATGCGATCTTGGACAGCGGAGAGGTCTGACTGATTAGGAGAGGGTTCTGATACATCAATAAGATCTCGGACAACGGAGGGTTCAGATTGATTAGGAGGGGTATTTGATATATCAATAAGATCTCGGACAACGGAGGGGTCTGACTGATTAAGAGGGGATTTTGATGTTTCAGGAAGATCTCGGACAGCGGAAGTGTCGGAAGGATTAGATTGAGAGGCATTTGAACCATGAGATGGTTCAAGGACTCCAAAAGGATCGGATGGATTAGGCGGAGAGGATTTCTGTCCATTACAATGTTCATGAACTCCAAGAGGATCTGATGGATAAGGAGACACTTGAGATGTATCTGAGTTTTCCTGAAATTCAGGACACTTTGGAGAAGTCGATTGAGCCACCGTGTCACCACCGCCATCCACAGGCTTCATTTCATCGTGATTGGAATGTTCTTTCTCTTGTGATTTGTTAGACACTGTGGACAAAAGAAACACTTGTTTGAAATTGAATTTATTTGATTCATCAGTAGTATGAGTTACTTTCCACCAGCACCGAACATTCAAATACAAATCAATAAACTGATTTTTCCATCAATCATTGTGTACATCGTGGATCGAATTAGTAATCAATTTCAAATATTGATTAGCCAGTGTATTTTGAGAAAATTATGAAATATCTATTTGACTATTCACTTATCCCATTCAGGTTGGTATCACAATTGAAGGCATCAGCATAAAAATCGACCAAACTTGAGAATACCTCTGTACAGTGAAGAACTATCAGCCATCCATCATCAAATTACTTGTTTAATGCATGAGTTACTACATGCATTTTTTTACTTATTTTATTTTAACAACCCCGTCTTCCCTGAACAGTGTTGGAGGTAATGTCATACACATAAAAAGTAGCAGTTTACATACGATATTCATTTACAGTACAAGAGAGTAGTCACTTGATGGTTTCTTCATCACACCCTTTGCCGAGTCCTTGAGAATTTGCCGCCATTTCAATCCGTCCTTTGCCTTCTCCTTCCATTTTCTCCTGTCTTCTCCTGAGCTTTCCAGATATCTCTTGATACAGTCCTTCTAGCCAATCCTTGGCCGTACCCTTCTTGTCATTGTGTCATCCACATCTTCCACTTGTTTCACTACTCTTTCGTCTCCCATCCTTACCACATGCTCTGCCCACCTCAGTCTCTTTTCCACCACTTTCTGTGTCACCGTTTTCTTCAAAACTTCTTCCTCCCACAGCTCTACCATTCTTCGTTTCTCCACCAACCGTGCACAACAGATGCGCCTTATCCAGTTATTTTCACGCACTTGAGACATATCTTGCTGTTGATCAGTTAGTGACACTCGCTTCTAATCCGCATGTAAACGCTGACAAAACACCTGTTTCCAAAACTTTCCTCGTTAATTTTTCTGTCCATCAGCACTCCTGTCGCTTTCCTGTATGCCCCAGCTCTGGTATATATCGTCCTCCTTACTTCTGCATCGCTCCGACCATCTTCAGACATCATTTCACCAAGCTACACATACGTATCTACCTGCTTCAATTACACTACACACCCACAGTCAAGTCCTTCCGCTCCCTGCCTATCCACATCACTTCCGGCTTCACCAGACTCATTCTCAGACCATGGGACGCAACATTTCTATCCCCGTCTTTCATTATCTGTTATAACTCATTTTCATCCTTCGCTACTACCGTCAGATCACTCGCGTACAATGACTTCTTCGTGGTTCCTTTTTCACTGCTGTTCTGCTAAATAGACAACTTACCATTATAAATAGTAATGGGTTCAAAGCATTAACATTCCGTAGGTAAGCGTGCACTTCGAAATTATCACTGCGCTTCGCTAAGATCACTACCGCCGCTCTCCAATTCTTGTACATATCTCCGATCCCCCATTACATGTATTTATCCATAATTTATATATTGCATTACATAGCATATGCAATGTTACACAGCAGGCATTATACTATTCGTCATTAACTCCTTCCTTACGGCAAACGAGCACCGCTCGGCATAGACCCTGCGGCAAACGAGCACCGCTCGTATGAGTTTACATTGTATTCAATGGCACATTTCTAATGCGCCGCTGCATTGAGCGTTAATTAGTTAGTCTACCACCTACTGCTAGTCTATTTGTCTGATTACATATTAGACAGATTATTGATTATTTTTCTAAGCCAACCAGAAGTAGGCGACGTTTAATTAAGAATAAGTGCATTCATTATCTGCAGTTTTGTTTACAACATTTCACAATTCTTTTGATGGCTACTAGGTGTGTTCCTAAACGAAGTGCTAAATCTGTTGCAATCCGTGTTATTCATGGAAATGATTTAAATGATTCTGACGATGATGTTTATAACTTGAATTCTGAATCGGAAGGTTCTAATGAAAGTTCAGAAGAAGAAAATGAAGAACAGACTGATACAGAAAATGAACAGCAACGTCGAGCTCCTAATATATTCGTATTTCCTCAACAATCGCATGATAATCACCCCGAATATTCTATAATTGATGGTTGGAGCGTGGCACACTTGGATATCGACAGAAGACCTATGCCTCTACCAATATTTACAGATCGAGAAGGTCTTCTTATTCCTATGCCAAGAAGACCAGTGGAATTTATATTTTCATTTATAACTGATGGATTTTGCGATACTTTGGCTAATTGGGCAAACAATAAGGCTAGTTTGAATCCTACACTTCGTGATGAATACAATAAGAAAGGAAATAGAAGTCATCAAAAACAGTGGGAGGACATAACTCGCCATGAAATGAAACAGTTCATCGGCATGGTATTTTGTATGGGTCTGATAAAGAAACCTCAGATGCAGGATTATTTCTCCACAAACTATATAATTGAAACTCCTTTTTTCGTCGATCTGACAATTTATCAAGAGACCGATTCATGTATATTCTCAAATATCTCCGGTTTTATGATTGTGCAACGCATGACATCCAAAATCATGGAAATTTTGGATTTTGCGATACTTTGGCTAATGGCAAAACCAATAAGGTTTTGAATCCTCCTACACTCGTGAGAATACAAATAAGAAAGAAAATAGAAGTCATCAAAACAGTGGGAGGACGAAACTCGCCATGAAAGAAACAGTTCATCGCATGGTAGTTATTTTGCGATACTTTGCTATGGGCAAACAATAAGCGGCTAGTTTCCGTACACTTCGTGATGAATACAATAAGAAAGGAAATAAGAAGTCAAAAACAGTGGGGAGGACACATATCGCCCATGAAATGAAACTTTCGTCGATCTGACAATTTATCAAGAGACCGATTCATGTATATTCTCAAATATCTCCGGTTTTATGATTGTGCAACGCATGACATCCAAAATCATGGAAAACTCGGAAAAGTAAACCCAGGTATGAAGATGATAATTGACATTGTAAAGACAATATATCGCCCTGGCCGTAAAATATCTTTGGATGAGTATTTGATGCTATATAAAGGTCGTCTCCACCTGAAACAGTACATCAAAACTAAACGTGCCAGATTTGGTGTAAAAGCTTTTTCACTCAATGCCAAAAATGGATTTACATATGATGTTGAAATATATCAAGGATCCCATGGCGTTACTTCCTGGGCAGATGGCATACCAGATGCTGAAAATTTGACTTCTTCAGAAAGAATTGTTGTTGAATTAGTAAACCGGTGTGGTTTTCTTCAAACAGGACGAATGGTTACAGTTGATAATTGGTTCTGCTCACTACGTTTAGCTAATTTCCTTGATGAAAACCAAACTCTTCTACAAGGTACAATTCGGTCAAACCGAGGTCCACCAAGAGAACTGGTGAACTTCCAAATGAATCCTATTGATGTGGAGTTTGCTCGTAAAGGCAATGTGCTTATTGCTAAATTTGTTGATAAGCGTACAGTTTACTTATTGTCAACCAGTCATGATGCAGAGACTGTTGAGAAAACCCGACGAGTAAATCAAAACCAAACTAGAAATTTCCACAAGCCATCTGTTATTGAATCTTATAACTACGATATGGACGGAACGGACAAAGTAGATGCAATGCAGCAGGCTATCAATTGTGCACGGAAATCATATGTATGGCACAAAAAGGTGGGATTGTTCAATTTGCAGCGACTTTGCTTGGTGAATGCTTTCATATTATCCAGAGAATTTTTCCCTGATGTTATCAAACATGTGACTTTAGCTCAATACTGTCTCTGGGTTATTCAGGAGCTTGTATATGGCCAACCTCAGCAACCTCAAGTTCAACGGCAAAGGCAGATACATAGACTCCAAAAATTCACTGCCACAGGTCGAAATCCAAGGCCAACAAAACCTTGTAGTCAATGCAAGAAAGTAAGAGTTGCTGGACGTGTTAGTGAATCCAGATACTTTTGTGCAGAGTGCCCAGGACGACCAGCCATACATATGGACTGCTTCGAGGCTTGGCACACTTAACATTTTCGATTTTTCAATAACATTCCATATTTTTTATTATATATATGTTCTATAATGTTCTATGTTGCATATGTATATTATTCATATTTTCATAAAAAATGCGCCACTGGAGAAGGTCTTTTCATTTTGCATAGCCGTAAGGAAAGGGTTAACAAGCAGGCTAGAGAGACTGTCGTTAATTGGTTATCTTGGAGACTGCTTAGTGTATCCGCTCCTTGCCAAACAACGCAATTTAGTTACAACGTCAGTTTCCTCCCACGTCAGCTCTCAGCTCTGTATTGTCAAAAATATTTTCTTGGAGAAATAAGCGCGTTTGCTGGTGCTCTACAGATGGTTCCAGAGAATGTTTTTAAAGTGACGAATTTTTCCTTACTTATACGATTCAACTCGTACCTTGATTTGACAGCATTGACACTCAATCTAAAATTCTATATTCAGTAGGCTTACAGAAAATGATTATTCTGAACGTCTTATCGACTTCGGTTTAAAGGATTGTCGGCAAACATTACTTTGCCGATATAAGTGGTCCGTTTATAGAGTCTTTTTGACGTCTTGGACCACATCCTAGCAGGTCAAGTCCTTGCTTTTGGTCAAGTCACCAAATTTTTGGCGGGAGGATGCAAAGTAGTCCGCTTGTAGAGGTGGACCCGAAATAAGGCTTACAGTGTAAACATTCAACATTTAACAAAGCTCCGAATAAATCACAATTCCATCATTCAACGATTTTGCACTTGACAAAATTTAAGTAGCTTGCAATATATGCTACATTTTTTGACTCCTAACTTCCATCATAACCCTCATTAGTGATGGGCGAAAGTTCTGCAAATAATAAGATATTAACAAGAAAAAGTAGCAACAGCTTCAAAATCATCGAACCAAGTCCAAATAAACCAAAACAGAACATTCAATAGAACAAGGAATGATAACAGTGACTTTGGATAATGACCCACACTATCTTTTCAATGGGGATAGTTGCTCCTTCTTAATTTGGTACAAGAAAGATCATTTAGCAACAAATTGACAGCTTGTACAAATACCGGCACGCACAAATGTACTTCTTCACGTGGATTTCTAGAAACCGAGATTTCGATGCAGAACAAGCAACAAATTAAAAGCTGCTAAAACTATACTTTTTCCTCGTAAGTCTTCTAACAACAAAAGACTTGATACTTGATAATATCTCTGCGATACGAACAGTATGCGCGGTAGTTCGATGCTTTACCACAGGTCAAAATATAATGCATTATGCAAAAAAAGAGAATAAATCATGTTTGATAACCACAAATGCTGCAATTATATCCGGTCAACCAACGTCAACAACACAATCGCTCCATGTAGCCAAATAATAAAGGAATAATTGTTAGATTTGCGGAGAAGCGGTTCGTCACGTAGCTATGAATGTTTGCTTAACTTACGCTGTTTAGACAAATATTGCTTCGAATGCTTTCCTGCAAAGATATCTTCAAAATATGAATCATGTATCTTGTCATACAAGCAAGTTATAAACCTTATACATTAGGATCTCCTTGATTTATATAACTTATAATTCAAATTATTTCCTTATCCATTTTCGTACTACTGTACAACCACTGAAAATCAGAAAGAAGCTACTCCTGAAAATGCATCTAATGCATCTATCGTGATGATTATAGTGAAAATCCTATGTAGGATCCTATATAAGCTTCCTGATTATTATATATTATGTTGCTGTTATACTCTTGTTGATTTGACTAGAAATTACACATATTTACTGAATACATAGCTTCGGAAGATAACTTTTTTCACCTGTGTCATCATTTACACATAATTGCAAAAGTGAAAGCATTATCAAATTTGTTCAACGTAAAATCTATTACTATGTGAGTGCAACCTTGAGGACAAACAGCATTGAAGCTACCACGGCGCATTAGTTTTGGGCGTACAGCATGCCTGTGATGAAACTTGAATGTATTCAGAACATGAAAATAGAAAGAAACTATTCCTTCGAAAAGATCACACATGCATAAAAATCGTCTGAAAAGTTGCTCTATATCCGTCAAGAATTCAAGAAGTTGATGAAATTTTTCGTCAATAAGTTGTCATCTAAGTGTTTCCTGTCTTGAGATTAGCAAAAAAGATGCAGCCTTCAGGACAAACACCACAGTCCGGTTTTCGAGTCGAAAGACATCTTATATTTTTCTGATTCTCTCACTTTACTTATAATTTAACAATTAGTAGTGCAATAATAATGAAAACATGAATTTATGCAATATAACATGAACACATCTTGCCCTGGCGTTTCAAGTCTGCATATTTACATGTGATTCTGCTAGCATTCCAATTTTTACTAACTGAACTTTCAAATGAATCAATCAATTGACGTAACTGACTTTATTTTTCCGCTTTATTTAATCAGTACAGAATTAAATCAATTCATACAATATGGAAATAATTACAATGCTAATTTCCTTATTTTTGTACATGATCATCTACATTCTTTAAAAAAATACATGTGTATCTAAAGTACGTTGTTCGTATATTATGTGAATATATAATTGATCATGAAACTAACACAAAATCAAAATTGTGGCCAATATTGATAAGCATAACTCAAAATGAGCCCTAGATATTCTATGGAAATATATTCACTTGAGTATAGAACAACTTGAATGATATGATATCTTTCCACATCAACTTCTGCCTTTACTCTGCATTTAGGCCTGTTAACGTTTGATTAGTATTTCTGTGAATCAAAGATTGGCGTGCTATATACTACGAAAGTTTGAAGGCTGAAAACAAGAAGTTGATGCTATCGCTTGGATCGCACTGCATCGAAGCATGTAACCAGTCTTTATATCCGAATGATTCCTATTTTCATACCATGAAGATAAATCAAACAGTACGTGTCACTACATTGTACCTACTGCTGACGTGAGGACTAGGTTATTGAGATTATCAGACATAATTTGCAGACATGCGCAATTCATTGAAACTTGGATGCATCATTTTATCTTACTGTGAGACCGCAATATCATGTGAACTGATGATCGCAACATCATGTGAAACGATGTTTTTCAATCATAATATTAGGCAAACATGCTTCATCATGATTTATCAAATGACTGAATGAAACTATTTTGATGCCACTATCAAATACAGAGAGATCTGCTCGGTCATGCTCCTGTCGTATTAAAATGATGAAAATCCGGATACTCAGCTCTTCTATCTTGCTACCCTTGGCATCCACGGATAAACTCCACCTTTTGTCGAAAGGCTAGATAATACGATACATCACAATATTAGGCTTTCACACAATTTTCTATGTGATTGCGTTGTGATCAGATCGAAGCCTGGGAGAATAGTATTGCATTTTTAGTGGCCAAACCTTATCGCTTCAAAGGAGTCTATCGCTGGATTAGGCACCAAGATCCAATTAAAAAGCGCTCAGTTTTTTTTGAATTTTCATTCTTTTGATATTAACTTACATTGTGCGATCCATATACGACACATTTTTGTATCTTACATAGATAAGTGTGAAATTTGCGCACATGTCAAATGGTGGTTTATCGTCACTACTTCCTCTAACTGGAGGCTTGGACAGCACTGACATTGTCAGACTTCAATCTGGAGCGTTGCAAACTTTAGTCCGGATGCCCTTTCTGGCGACTTCCGATGACACTTTCGGAGCTCGACCTCCGAGCCGGAAGATCGTTAAGCTAAGCACTTAACCACTGTGCCACTGAAACCACACTTTAGTCAGCTAAGTAAATACTCACAACTTAATACTTATAACTTTAGTACTTAATTTCACAACTCAAATCGGTGACGTCAAATGATGGCAAATCCCCATCATGCGTGGGGCAAGTGCCAAAATTACGCATTTGAAATGCTGTGGACAAATTATCTTAATCTACGAAAACCACAAAAACCGTGCAGAATTTTTAAGTTGCAGCTCATAGCTGGATGGTCTGTGCTCTAATGTCTATCCTTGATATCACCGGAATGCCCTCCTACGCCATCTTCGCTTCACTTTCCTTTATCCGCTTTGCGTCCTTTTCTCCACCTCCGTTGGGTTGGACGATGATTCTTCATGGAATGCCTCCACGTGTTCCAATCGATGGCGTCAGCTTCCTTGAGGCTCAATTCCCGACAGTCTGAGGACACAGTTTCTTCCCAGGTTTTATTTGGACGGCCTCTTGGCGTTGGTCCGCTGATCTTCATCTTCCATACTTTCTTCACCCAATCGCTGTTATCTGTCCGCACCACATGGCCGTACCATCGCAATCTGCACACCCTCATGGCCTCATTGATCGACTGCAGCTTCAGGTGCACCAGAAGGTCTTCGCTGGCTCCGACACGTCCACCTGATCATCCTCCTGTCTGCTACCTCCATTCTCCTCTCCTCTACAGCTGTCTTTGCCCATGTCTCACTTCGGTCAAAAATCTTTACTTTCATCCAATATGGAATAGCACGGCTGGTCAGGATAGGCGATAGTTCAATGTCGTGTAAAGCCTCAACAAGGCTTTGTTGCGGGACAAGGTTGCCTCAACAAGGACAGTTTGCGCTTATTGCAGATGTCTATTTGCTTCTGTTAATCAATAACTATTTTCAAGTTTAATTTGAAAAACTACGAATAACAACAAAGTGACTGAAATATTGGAAATTCATTACTAATTCATTTGTCAATTCGATTTGGAAGTATGTCATCAATAAGTGATTCGTTTTATACTGATTGATGTCATTTACCTGACATGAGGAACTTCGAAATCGAACTGAGATCTTTCAAACAACAAATAAAGTGGAGCGTCCGATGACACTCTAGTAGAGTCCGATGTACTCTAGTTTTCTAAGTAATCTACACAGGTGGAAAAATTCTTATAACAATTGTAACATATATATAGTCCACATCAAATGTATCGAACTGATGAGCTGTAAGCGATATTTGGTTATCATATTCATAATGGCATCAATTCAAAATAAGATTTCCATTTATCCAGGGAAAAACAGAACTACGATTATTATGCACGATAAAACTACATACTTAAAAAGGAGTTCAGCACATTATATCCGTTTACTACGAAGTGCAAGGTAAGCGTGCTCTAAATCGTTACAACCTATAGTGCCTCTTCCACATCATTCCTCATCACTATCACAGGACGAACGTAATGGGAATCAAGTCATGTGTAATTTCTACTACTTCTATTTTTACTTTTATACCGAGGAGAGACAAAACTGGAGGTTCATGAGTGCATAGAAATATACTTTGACTCTGGTAACAAAACAAAATATTGTAATTTTATAGAATTCTGACATTTCAAGGATTTATAACAATGTAGAGATATTTAGTTTATATAATTGGTCACCTTCTGAATACAATATAAAAAGCTTAGTTTATAAAGTAAGTATAACTTATTCATAAAATCTTGAATAACGACTTCAAGGCTGCTCGTTAGAGCAGGGCGAATTAGTAACAAGAATGAAATGAGAAAAAGTTAATAGAATTTTATGATACTGTCAGGAGTTCTGTCATGTCACTCAGATAAACACTCGTGATTCACCAAGATAACTTTTATATTTCATTGCGTGTCACTATATTACAACCAACCTATGAGAATCAAATACTAGACGCTTTCGATAGTCGTGATACTTCATTGGCCGTCGACAAAGGATGTACGTACTTTATAGTCATTTATGAGTCGCGGTACTCAAAGCACTCAAGTTAAATGACCGGCATTGGCTAATAGCCATATTACTTTCTGATATCGAACCACGACGCATGTGTTGCAGACTACGCAAGCTTCGTTTTCAGGTTGACGTTTCATAAATTTGATTTATTGTTTTCTTGACTATACTCAATTAACACGCAGTCATTCCATATAATAATGACTTTCATTGTGCTGTGATAAATTCATTAGGAATACTGAGTTTACAACCTCCAGTTTAGTCAAAAAGCTGTCTCACCGAATTTTGTTATGGAATAAAAACAAAAAGCTTTCTCCGAAATTACCATATCAAAGCAAATGATGTCATGTCAGTCCGAGACCGATTACTTAACATGTAATAATACCATGAGGCCAAGGCAAGGCAAGTTGACTCGGCTTTTGGATCTTAGCGCGCTATCTCACCCATAGTCCAAATGCTGCGTGCGAAGCGGGTACGAACCACCTTCTGATAGTGCACTGTTGAAAACATGCAGAAAAAAATATAGATGAAGCAGTATTCCAGCATATACCGCATGCTGAGAGATACAGAGGAATGGGCAACAATAAAGCGTCTAAATGCAAATGATTTCTAATATGTTGTTCCCATGCATTTAATGTTTGCGAAAATACGAGTACGGGATTGCTCAACATTAAAGGGTCCAGTGCATTAACTATCAACGAATTCATAATACAATTATCGAATTGCACTTTTTCCACTTCCTTAATACAACTTCTAACATCAGCAACACCAATCCAAGATCAATAATAAACGCACTTCTCAAAAAAATGAATAATACAAAATCTCATCAAACAACACATCTCAAATCAAATGATGAATCTTATTTTCAATTTCTTTGATGGTTTGACGTCACAACTACACCCCATACTAAGGGCTTGGACGGTGCCGACTTTAACCAGGAGCATTGCGATCTTTTAACCGGGTGCCCTCACTGACGACTTCCAGTGACACTTTTGGGGCTCGGCTATTGGACCGATAGATCGCTAGGCCAAGTACTTAACCACTGTGCCACGTAGAGCACAGCTATTATTTTCAATTATGGAAATTTAAAATCAGTACAAAATAACGAAGCTATGTCGACATATGTTATTCGAGATCTATTTAATGATAATTAGTCGGACTAGTCACTTATCCTTTTGTGAATATACATAAACTTTGAAGCATTTTTCTTAACTGATTATTACTCCTACCTCATTAATACTGTCTTTACTCCTCAGTATCAGTCAAAATGAATGAAATTTACTGGTCTGTCCTACGCAAGGCATAGATCTCTAGCTTTGTCTTTTATGTACAGGAACTTTTATCTTCTATCTTGTGCTTTTTGTAGTAGTGTGATTAGAAGACAACTTGTAGTGGAATTTGTGATCTGTGGCTGATTCCGCAGTCAGTAGTCTGATGGTATTTGTAACTGAATGATCTAAGCGATCTTATAAACCAAGTAGATATTTTTGCGGCTTTTGTCTGCCTTATTGGGTTTCCAGCGACCAGCGCTAAATCATAAATTGTCATTGTTGCTGAATAAGTAAGTATGCTTATCAGCCAATATTACAACCTTCATTTTTCCATGAAAGGCCTTCATATATCTTCAAGCTTGAATTTCAAAAGTAAGGCCGTCAAATTTGACTGCAATACCTAAGTAATAATCTAAGTTTTAAGACTATCACCATCCATCTTCACATTCCTAGTGAAAATGAAGTTGAGGGGATTTCCATGATTCATACTTTGTAATCCTAACTTTCTCAACCTAGACATATATTGAAGTTGTTTGCTGTATTAATTTGTGTAGAAAACTAACTGTCATAGACTTGAGTCTTCCACTGACTTAAAATATGATGCCATAGTTCTTAGGTTCAATGCACATACATATATTACCTTTCAATTAATTAACCTACATCGTCATTTGAAAGGTAATTTATCTTCATTGTGCTTATCTCTGTTTCAGATTTTTACAAATAAACATTAACATGTGAAAATGTACACTTTTAGTTATGATAATCTGAAATCATGAAAAATAAATGACATAACGATCCAAGCATGATAACCTCCAGCAGAGCGCTATTTTCAACCGCAACCGTACTTATGTGAATTTGAAAAGCTACAAATAAATTTAGATTGCGGCATTTGATTTGCGATTTTTCAGATAAAGAATTTACATATTCCAAGAGATCAGACCGTCTAAACTTTGCATTAATGAACTGAGATACTGATATTTGTTGTTGACTTTAGGTTGCGGTTAGTGAATTTAGATGTCTCCTAATTATCCCAAGCTAAGAAAATAGGTTTCATGTTATGATTCACTCAGGTTGTTTGTAATGTATTTAATGCAAGAAATTTAAGGAAAATAACATGATGTTTTAATATAATTCCTTTCGCTAGCTTTCATGATGAAATTTGAACATTTTCATATAATGAAATGATGTTGAAAATAATTTAGATATCCATGTGTTCCGGTGTTGGAACGGGCCGTCTTTTGGCGGCCGGGGACAGTTTTTTCTTCAACCTAGTGGTTATAAGGCTGGCAGCAGATAAAATCATACCGCTGGACATAATTAGCATACGGAATATAATTTCTTTAGCATACGGAAAGTATATCAGTACTCCGGATAAGTTGGAGTTCCTGATGAAGCGCACCGGTACAGATTCCATCAATTCTATCCAATTTGATCTTCAATCAGGTGATTAGACTATTATTCGTACTTTGATAATATATTTTGTACGCGAATTATCCGGAAACTTATTCCAGATAATTCTATGATGGATAGGCTGGGGAATACATGACTCTTACATGACAATTCATGTAGGAGAGAAAATACGATTCTAGAAAACTTTTAGGAGATAAAAAAGGGTTTAAAACTCCTTGTTTAAGTTCATAATATAGCGATTTGCACTTAATCAGTATCGAAGTGCCATTACTGCTGTCGAGTCACCCATGAGAACTCTGTAGAACACATTACAAGGAATAACTTCAGTCACAATCACAATTCTCATAAAAACAGCCGGGCAACAGACTTATTACCTCAACTGATCAATTTTACTTCCAAATTGTCTTTGAACATTATTCCTTAAAAATCGGAAACCAATAAAAAATTAGTTGAAGTCTCTTGATGAGTTGTAACGGTTATCAAGTACCTGAACTGTTCTGTAGTAGTTGACTATCAGTAATTTTGCATGCTTAATAGTCAACTGTTACGTCTACGACTTCTAATATAGATTTGAGGATGACTTCTCAAGAAACAGTTTGCAATACTTACGTCAAATAAATTATGTTATAGTTGCATGCTCTCACAGTATTGTAATTATTTTAATTGGCCAGACAAATCATTCTAGAATGAATGTTGTCAATGTTGGACATAGGCATAGCAACAATTAACGGCATGTCTTCAAAATTTATGGCCGGAGCCGGACCGGCGGCCTATTCCAACCCTGTCATGCGCTATCTGCAGTTCAATCGTCTAGAGAATATATAGAAACTTATGAATATCCATTGCTTATTCGGTTAAGTGGATAATTCATATATGCGAGAATTGGCTCACGCAGATAAATTTTGTCTCTAATTACACTCATTTTTTACTTTACTGTCTCAATATAACAAAAGTTGCTATAATGTTCTATGATTCACAAATTGTGATGAGCATGTTGTGGTTTCTTCTCAGGTTGCTTCGCTACATTTTCTCACTTTCAAGTGCATACTTGGCACCGTACCATTCACGTTACTGCTTCGTAACTAGTCAATCGAAAACAGCGGCTGTGCCTTGGAGACCATACTTTATAATTCCTCCACAAACAGCTGCCAATAAACGAGTGATGTGGAAACAATATAATGTCATGAATTGACAAGCAGGTACAGCAAATCATTGAACTATCTATTTACAGTAATACATTATCGATATTAACCGAACATCACGCGTTTTGGACATATTTAACATCTGCATCCAGATTCACACAGTTGTTTGATTAACTAATTATTAATAGAATGAAACATCTCACAGCTCCACAGACCCATCAACACAGATAGAACACGTTCTCTCTAAGGCTGAACGAAGTACTCACTTGCACGTGTAGAGTGCTCTTTCACAAAATGTCGTATCTCTGTCATGGCAGTGTCCATGCCATCTCGCAATGTTCCGTATCCACTATCATCCGGATTCATTCGATGACTGTCTCTATCGTCTCTCAAAGTTCCTGAATTCCTTCTTGGGGTTCTGACACTGTCCAATTGACCGTCATCTGAGAGGGAGCGCTTCATGGCACTATGGAAATCCTTCTCACCACCGGTGTGCACGGAAACGGAATCCGACCTGTTGTCCATCATGTCCGAAACCACTCCCAGTTCCAGCAATACCTAAAGTGAGTGCACAATCAATGAGCGATTGATTTAGGTTGCGCGATTCATGAAAAACTAAATGTCAGAAAACC
This sequence comes from Prostheceraeus crozeri, assembly GCA_907163375.1. Classification (NCBI taxonomy): domain Eukaryota; kingdom Metazoa; phylum Platyhelminthes; order Polycladida; family Euryleptidae; genus Prostheceraeus; species Prostheceraeus crozeri. The sequence goes on along the minus strand of CAJQUW010015369.1, from coordinate 139,418 downwards.
AGTAGTTCAGGTATGCGGACTCGTAAAGGACAAGACAACCAAATACTCGTGAATGCATCGTGCCAGTGTGCATTCATGAGGTGGGCACTATAACAAGGCCAAGACCTATACACGACAGGGATATATGAGGTAGGGGATTGACAACTCCCAAATGCTACTGACAAGTGGAGGGTTAAAAATCTGAACTCCCGTGCAGCGTAAAATTAACAGTTATGAATCAAAAAGAGAGTGCATGCTAGTAATTATCAAAAAGATCATGGTCACATGGTTAGTGGAGAAGATAAATATCATCATTGGAAAAGTAACCCTCCACTTGTCAGTAACTCAGCTCAGCGTGGAAGGAAATATCAATCCCCTAACTATATTAATATATTAATCCCCTATATATCCCTGATACACGCCGACCTCAAATCATTGTGTTTTCCCCATGATATATTTACTGCAATTCATGTTGTTTTGCAGGTTTCTCAGCTGTAAGATCTAAATAGGAGCTGTTTGAATCAACACAATTCAAAAGTCTTCTATTTTCATACATGTATGACACATCATAAACAAATTATACATGGAGATACGAACGGCCTTTTCTTCCGATCCGTTTTATCATTTCACTTACTTGTACATCTCATCCTCCATCAGTCATTCATTGTATATAGCCATTTTACCATTTCATCACTCATCACATATTTGTGTATTGTATTGCGTTTTCCAAGTTGGAAACAAGCGTTTTGACGATTGACTTTTAAACATGCATATAGGTTGTAATCAATGTAGGGATAAACGATTTGAATCATTTTTTTATATACGATTCATTGATTGATTACATCTGCAGGACATACCATGTGACCAGTACCATAGCGCTTTAGCGACATACCTTGAATACCTCGTGCATATTGTATACGCATATGCTCCAGTAGTTTGTTTTGAATTTGTAAAAAAAGAGAAATAAGACACAAGATATTACTCAGACGAGCAAGGTACTTAGCCGAATTAGAGAGTAAGGCAAGTACTTAACAGAAACAAGGATGTTGAGATTGAAATGTGGAGATACGTAAAATCGAAGAGATGAAACAAAATGACGAAATAAGATCAATGATGAAAGTCGAAAATGTACAAGTTCAGGTGATGTGGCCACGTATTGCGACGCGATGAAGAAAATGAACTGAAGACGGCAATGAAGAGGGTGGTACCAGGAACAAGGCGAAGAGGAAGGTCAAAGAAGACATGACTGGAGACATGACCGGACCGAAGACAATGAAGAAGTCATCTTCGTGGGGCCGACTCCTGGAAGCGGGAAAGCGAGTCTATAAACGGCTAGTGAGTGAGTATCACTTATTCGAGTGTCATGGTACAGATTTAGACTATCGTTCCTGACTTCTTGACAATAAGTCAAGTTCCAAATGCCATCATCTTAAATCTTCATCATGGGATGTCATTTTATGTTTTTACTGAGTAAGCATATTTTTTCGCATCAAGTAGGATTCTCCATATAGCAGTTGCTGATTTGAATGCAGGCCAACATACACAGCAACACATTACTTATTTCAGAAGCAACTCGAATTTGAATCTTTTGGATTCTTTTGAAAACAGTGACAATCAAAATATCAACTCAAAATCGATACAGTCCTTTTGATCGTGTACATTTGATGCACATATGATGGTATCTATCATGCCTTGAACTGATCATGATTATTAGTCAAATCTTATAAGCGTCACTGATTGCTTGCATCTGCAGGACTAACCATGTGACCAGTGCCACAGCGCCTTAGCGACATGCCTTCAACGTCAGCCTTGACCTGCGAATTCATCTGATATTTTCTGTTATCACTAATTGTTGACATATTTTGTTGTACATTAATTCGATAAGTAAGGAAATAGGCTACAATGCGGCAATCACAAATGCAAGCGAGGTTTCTCACAAAGGCTACAACTGTCATTTCAAATTACGAATGCAAATCATTGATTATTCATTACTTATTGAATAAACTAATTAAGGTAACCGTTAATAGGTATTTATGCAAAAATTTGCTTATGAAATCTAGCAAGCATTTATTCACGATAATGACTGTGTTTAATTCTGATTTGGTTGATTACTGACCTGATTGTAGAGGGCGTAAGTGACCGCGTTGGCTTGAACTCCTCCATACTGCATTCCAGCTAAGATATCCATCGCTAACTGAGGCAGACGATAAACTGCTGCCATATGAAGAAGCACACGGTAACAGACTTGATCAGTGGGAATAACTCGGTAGTATACCATCCGTTTCACCAACTCCAAAGCATAACGAAGTAAATACTCGTGCTCCATCATCAATTCCATGGGCGGTGTCGTCTACGAAGGAAACAACATATATATAAGGAGAAAGAGGAGAAAAGTACTTGAGATCTGATCTTATATGCAAGTGTCTGCCAATAAAGAGACAACATCAGATCTCAAGGACTTTCCTCGTCCTTCTCTAATTATGCCAAGTTCTTTATTCAATCATAACACACTTAATAACAAGCTTATTTAAATGCTCGCAATTAGATGAGTAGGAACGAAAATATCTATTACCCTAAATCTGCACGCTAGTGACCATAATAATAATATATCTTTGAACAATTGACGTGCCATTTAGAATTTTACAGAGACATTGTGTAGAACACTATCTTGATTTCATTTTCTATTTTCTTTTTATTACTTGTATTAACTTGTACTTTCATTTCTTTACTTCGTGTCCAAAATTGTTAACTTGGTAACTGAGCTTGATAATGATCGGCGGAAGCTGATTGAAAGCGCTCGCGAAAATCATAATTTCCGGACATCCGTAATTTTGACGACTTTTGTTCTTCAATAATGAATGCAAAGAAATTGATGTAAAAAGGTAAAATCGAATTTCTCAACTCACCTGATCCTGCGGCGATAAACTCCCCCGCCTATTCGTCAGGAAATTGAGGTAGGCAGGTATGATGGGGAACCATAAGCAATAGGCAGCGCTGAGTAAATGAAACGGCCAGACCTTGTCTCTTGCCTTGCTATTGAGCGTACTACGTCCGATCTTATTTGTGATTACTTGTTCTTGCTTGATACGCAGCCAGTTCGGCTTTTGACCAGCATTCGTAGTCACTTCAGTCATTGCTAAACTGCGATGTCCAATTCTTGGCGTGCCCGCAGCTGTGGACGGTCCAGACTCGAGCTGCCCTGGAGAAGAGTCTTCCGGAGGAGCTGATGAGGAATCTCGTACTGACGAATTGGGAAGAGCTCCTGATGTAGTTGACAAAGTGATGCCGCTGTCGGTGTCGCCGCCACCCAATCCTTCGTTCGACACAGACTCTATAAATTCAATGAATATTTTTAATGACCGCTTTATCAGCTTCCTGTTCAACAAACGTTGGGGAAAAATATCTACGACAAGGGTTGCATTCAGAGCTGGAAGCGAACTTGAAATATCTGGTACCCGGGCCGGCTTTGATCATTTAAATTCTCTGAATCAATTCATGTAATGGTTATCAACATGATTCTTAAGCAAAAAGATAAAATAAATACCGGTTTACGGCAGAACAATTCATAAATATATGCTTTCTTGACCAGTTTATTTATTTCAAAGAATGATCCTCATCCACTGACAAATGATAAATGCGGCCAAATCATATGTAGGGAGCTTCATGCCCCCATCTGCCTTATGGCATCTCTTGAAAAGATCAGGCAGTTAAGGATGGTCTGGTCAAGCAGCACGTTGTTGCTTTTCGACTCTACATGCTACAAATATGTTTTTGAATTGAAAAGTGCCAACTGTATCACGTGGAGATGATGTTAGACAACAATCGATATACGACCGGCAAGTGACATTTCTCTGGAATTTTGGTCAAAAGAGTCGATTGAATATCTACGAGTAATACAACTTTTGACTTAATGACTTCACTTCTTCGAGTAGGCTACACGTCTTTTGTGGTTTCGTCTTCCCTGCCTTAATAAACCTAAATATAGCTTGTAGGAATGGCCAGCTATAACATCCAATTGATTTGTGATGGATAGACTCGCTATACATGCACAATATCTATAAGAAATGAGAACTTACTAAGTACTAAATGTTTAAAAATTCACCTTACTCCTGAACAGTAATCGATCTGCTCACAAATGGTACATAGGCCCCACAGCTTTCATGACTTAAATACCAGTGAATGGATAGAACCCAGTGAATGGGATTTCTGTGGCATAGAGGATAGCGGTTCATCTGCAACTCGTATCCTTAACTACATCCTCAAGCCAACCATCAGCCACAAGTCGCAGCTAACACAAAGATGAGCCTATTCCTGCAGATATCTCCGGTCTAGAACGGCACATCATTGAGATGCCTAAACCTGCGCTGAATGCAAATATTCTCTTTTGAATATTTCATGAGGTTTAACTTTCCTTATTTCAGAGGTCTGTTCTCTCCGCAGTCTGCGTATAGCCTGCAGCTGGGTGATTGAGGTGCTGGCAATTTGAAGTGGCTGTCAGCCAGCAGAAGCAGTGTTCTCAATCTGACCAGACCGAATACTTCGGGCAATGCGTGTAAAATCAGCATGAAATGCGAAACTTTTGATAAATGTAACATTTATGTTCATTTGGTATGTCTAGTCTTGATTTTTATTGGAATTCTTTGTAATTGAAAAACATTTAGAAATATCGATTTTAAGTGCCACCATAACCATGCATGAGCACTGTACAGTATAAAACATTAAGTATTAGAACTAGCTTCGTGATGCAATCAATCTAAATACACGACATGAAATCAAACCAATGCCTTTCTTGCAGTTATGAAAAGCCATGCAAAATGATTCTATCTTTATGAAAATGCTGACCAGAGCCATGACAGCTTTCAACAATAAATGCAAATCTCGATGAAAAATCAAAAGCCAAAAAAATTGGCAAGCCTGGTTTTTTTACAGGTTAATAATAGACTATAGATAGCCTGGTTAATAAACAGACATGAATAAAATGAATACTCACTTTCTTGAGGTTGCAAACGTTGAATGAGTTCATCCTTCAATAAAGGGAAAATGCCATTGTATTCATACTTTTGGTCAGGGTCAGGGCCCTCAGGTGGTAGCACTAACTTCGTATGCTCACTGACCAAAGCTTTATCACGCTCCAACAGTGGAGGAGTATCCCTTGAGTCGTCTACTATCTGCGTACAACTCTCAAAGAAAGCAAGCATTTCATCTCGACCGGGAGACCCCAAACTGTTCTCCTCGATAAAACGTGAAAACATTTGAGTTCGCAGAAGAACGGAATAGAACTTGTGATAAGACCGTTCCTTGGATCTCTGATATGCTTCTATATCGAAAAGGCTGAATGAGTCAGTGGCGTGTACTTGAGATGTATTGGGATTAATAGGCACCAGGTAGTGTCTATAATCACGCAATAGACACGCCATGAAACGGAGAAAGCATTCCTGAAATTCAGATGAAATATATTACTTTGATATTTACAAATGTCACATTTGCTTTTTAATACCCTTTCATTAAAGCCGTGGGAAATGCCAATAGTACATGCGTACGAAATAGGTCTATGAGCCCGGAATGGGAAAAGTATGAGGGCCCAAATGGGTAGTCTTATTCCTTTTTTTCTGTGCATCTTTAATAATTCTCATCCAATCCTTGGATTCTTATCTTTAATGTACCGGCACTGTGGTCTTGTCGTAGAGAGCTCGCTCTGCGTCCAGGAGACCTAAGTTCAAACCTTGGTCGGGTCAAACCTAAGACCTAGAGTAGACACACTCTGCATTCTTGCCAAGAACTGACAAAAAGAAAGAGTGTCAACATCAACTGAACCACATGGGAGAAGTGCTCAGCTCAGCGTCTAAGGTCCTTCCGAGTAAAAAACAAGGTTTATCTATCTATTTATTTGTTTATAGGGAAGTTATAATCATCGAAACTATAACTTATCATTTTCATAAAATGTGACATTTGCAGATAAATTGCTCCGATAATGTACATTACATAGCAAAGATGAGATCTGCAGAAATGTCGAAATGTTCTTCACTCTGCTACTTTTTTCTTCAAAAATATGATTACCCAGTCTACCTGCATTAATTTGAGAATGGAGACATTGCTCTCGCATTTCTTTTCGCTGACTCAGAGCACTTATCGTTCATTTTACAATTCGCGTGCTTTCGGGACATTTTCAAGAAAGTAGCCTTACCTGTGGCACTTAGCGGAAGGAAGCGGGGGATGGGGAGGGGGCGCTGGTGAAAAATCTTTAACCTAAAAATGGTAAACGTCATATGACCAAACTTCACTGGTGGTGGTTGTAAAACAGCAACAACGACTTTAATGGAATTGGGTTCTCGAGAAGGAACATTGTCGGTGTAAAGGAGTCGGTAAAGAGGCACTATGGATGCGGCGGCTCGAAGCTCAGTCTTCAAACCGAATCCGAGCAACCACTAATAATCAGGATTCTGTAGTCTTAACTTACGTTTCTTCTTGTTGTTGAGAATAAAGGACCAGACATTATGAGTGGGATCCTGAGTGGGAGTCCTATCCATTGATAAAATACCTTTTTTATTAGGTCGAGGCGTTTCGAACGCACCAAGCGACCATGGTCAACAGATAGGAAATTGAAATATTCTATTATGTATACCGGCAAAATTAGAGCATTGATTATATTTAATTGAATTTAATTGAATTTCCACCAATAAAACAATCCTTAATCAAGCTATCTTTCATATGGGTTTGTGCATGGTCTATGCTTTCATTTCCTAAAATATATAAATAAAGCATTTCTACATGTTTAAACATTTTCGCATTGTTCCTTTCTTAATCAACGCCCTTTCACGCCCTTGGCCCACTACACCGTTGTGAGCGTGTCAACAGTATTACCGCATTCCAACACAATGTCATGATTTCAATTTTGAAGCTGTATCAATCTCAATTACAGTGCCGTGATTCTAAATTTTGTGACGCAACTTCATCATCACAAGCCGGCTTCACTAAGCATAAAGAGATAATGGGATAATCTTCACCGAAATTATTGCATCATTTCTGAAAATTAGGAATTCTCCGTTTATCGGCATAGTTAAAAACATTTACTTTGCACCTTATAATAGAAAAATTTGATCAGACTCATGTGCAATGTGAAGGTAGGTGTTCATAACTTTGAATTTATTCTTCCCTTCCCGGGACTGATACAATGCTGACCCAACCTGCGGACTACACGCACATCCTGCTCGAACAAAGTAACATGGAGCTAACATGTACAATGTACATTGTACAACATATGCACTCATTTGTGATCGGAAGGGTTCCTTGGCTATTAGTAGTAATTTTATTTTCTCTGGAAAGAGCCAAATTCTAGTGATGGAATGAATTTTATTTTCTTGCGGACGATTAATTTCAGCTATTATCTATAGCTATCTTCAGGTAATGACGTCATGAAATTACAGAAAAAGATTTGAAAATTCACATCTAGATATAAGTGATACAAAATTACAAAATAATACAAAAATGAAAAAAATGAATCTTTTACGTCAATACTCCCCATACTTGGGGCTTGGACGGTGGTGACATAGTCAGACTTATGGAGCGTTGTAGTACTTTTAGCCCGGATGCCCTTCCTGCCGACTTCCAATGACACCTTCTGGGCTCGACTTCTGGATCAAAAGATCGCTAGGCCAAGCACTTAACCACTGTGCCACAGAGACCACTAAAAAAATACAAAACTATGTACTAATTTTTTAAGGTCGGTATGGGAGAGTGGGAGCTATGCGGCAGGTAGTCAATGGTAACATAGCACCCTTAGCATCTGTGAGGTCTTGTACACAGTTTTGTGTTACTTGTAATTTTGTATCACTTATATCCAGATGTGAATTTTTAAATCTTATTCTGTAATTTCATGACATCATTACCTGAGGATAGCTATAGATAATAGCTGAAATTAATCGTCTGCAAAAAAATAAAGTTCATTCCATCACTAGAATTTGGCTCTTTCCAGAGAAAATAAAATTGCTCATTTTCGTGGGGCGTTACTTATGTCGACTTTAAAAGCTCGGAATGCATTTGGATATAAATTTTAAAAAATATATTCACTAAGGATCTTTTGTTCGTGGATTCAGACATTTTTCACAGATAAACTGTAGAGTGCAACATTAGGAAACAAAAAATCTAACAACAAAACTAAGCATTTTACGACCTTATATGACCCCTTAACTTATAGAATGAACCAGACGTGCATAAATGCTAGCAGCAAGAGATGATTGCGAAAGGAGCAATGAACTGCGCAAAATATCTTAATATAGAAAAAAGGGAAAAAAATAATACAAAGTAGGTCAAATTCGGACATATTCTCTTTAGAGAAAATAACTTCGACACCAACAATTACAGAGATGCGAGAATTATAAAAGAAATAGGCAAGATACAACATGGTGTATCTGTGCTCTACAATGAAGGTAGACATTCTGAAAAATTCAACCTATATACGAGTATCACATTTACACTATGAAAGAATTCGACTTAATAATTTTCGAATTCAGGATAACCACTCAGAGGTTATTATGACATCAGCGATGTACTGTTTCATGTCTCTATAACTACGATGATATGTACCTGCACTTCACGTACACAGGTGCTATGCACTGATTTGCTAACTGAGCTGAGCTCTGCCGCATCAAATGTTTTCATTGTTCATTTCGAAAAGGCAACAACAAAGTAACGTGGCATGTTTTTCTTAAGTCTATGTATCAACATATTTTTACACTCATTCATTTCATAGAGTAGGTTTCAAGATTCAGTCAAGATATATGTACGTGTTGCAGAGAGCACGATGCAAGTCGATGATTTTGACCTCATAACTACATGTTAACATAACAGTAACTTATCACGATAATGTTTAAACCAATTAAACTGACGCAATCATACCTGCTGCTGAGTTCTTAACAGCACGAACCACATCCTTTCGAATACTTGTAAATAAGATCATCCACAACGATAAGCGAAATTCTATATTGAAAGATGCATTGACTTAACAATTCGCCCTTCGAATCTTAGATTGATGGCATACATTTACTAAATTAATTATTCGCATTAACGACTACAGACCTAACAATCCAATGCCTCCGGCTTTCACGAGGTCGAAATGATATTTCAATTCGCCTTGCTCCTGGCATCACCATGAAAAATGGCTTGCCGGCTGGGAGTCGAACCCTGTCCTAGAACTGCTAACGGCGTAAAGATCACCAAGACCAGCGAAGCACACTGTCCACTCTGACACGATCGTGAAAGTTTATAACAAATTATTCAATGCATCCTTAATTTTGTACATTTATTGTACTCCTTAACAGCCAGTTGTAACGATGTTCTCAATCGACAATATTCAACAAATCTGAAACAACTTTGTTTTGATTTTGTTTTACTTTACATTACAATTATGTCAGAATATCAGAAACGAATATTTTTTAAAAAAAACACGCATAACAAGCAGATAGAAATGAATGGAATGACTGATGAGAAGGTGAATTGATAAGAAATGTAATCAGTAGTAGAAATGTCAGATAATACTCACAGATAAAAGTGCCACATACATAGTAAATAGTTATTGTGGTCGCATGCTCGAGGTCCATGGAGTATTCCTTATTGATCTTGTAAATTGTCAGATTTTAAATTTGCATGAACGTCTTCCTACGAATAACACAACCTGTCTCAAATCTCAGTGAGTTTTCAGTTTTTATATTTCGGTATTCTAATTGCCATTCTAATCTCAAAAGAACACATCAACGGGTTTCCCCGTGTATGACAGTGACAGGTTGCTTTCTTCCATGTGAGTTGCAATTTATGTGAAATGAATGAAATGCTGACAAATTGAATGATAGGTCACACGAAATTTTGTTGACAATTTCACATTCAAACGTGTCTAGAATACTTCCTCCCTATACTCCTCGTGCTGCTTACGAAGAAGCGTCATGTTTGCTTATAATGTAAGATGAAGAATAAATTAAGACCAAATTAATATTTGCTAGTCACTGTTACTCTGTTGCATTATCGTCCTATGCCAACAGATACCTTAGTTCAGACGCAGCACGAATTTCTGCAGGCAAAGAGGCCGAAGACTTTCATGAGAATTATACACACCATTTTTATTTTCATTATTATGACTAATACGAATAATGTGCGTCTGCCGAAGACTATCCGATTCCTTTCTTACCAGATAGAGTGTAAAGAATCGGAAATACGTGTATTGATGTATTGATTCCCAAGCATGTACAGTACAAGTAAATGAAACGCGAGGCAGCCTGAGGCTTTCGGTAAAAATACATTAGCCTGTGTTTAAGTTAAAAGTAATAAGTCTAGAGCCATAATCTTTGAAAGCTTCAGTCTGCTTCCTATTGGATTTACATGCATGAGAATTGGGAATCAATGCATTTCATATGTATTTTTAAAATTGTCCAACAAGAAAAGGAGCCGGATGTAGCTCAGCAGACGCGAAAGAAAATCGGCGAAAATGATTTCATTGGAAGCGGCAAAAAATAAATAAGAATACTCAGATAAGCAGACGAAAGCACTCAAGAGGCGAAGCATGTTTTCGAGAGTGTAGACAGCAACAACGACTTTAATGGCATTGTATTCTCGAGAAGGAACATTGTCGGTGAAAAAGTGTCGGTAAAGAGGCACTATGGATGCGGCGGTTCGAAGCTCTGTCTTCAAACCGCATCCGAGCAACCCCTAATAATCAGGATTCTGTTTCTTCCTGTCCATTGAAAGTCCTATCCATTGATATCCTTTTTTATTAGGTCGACGCTTTTCAAACGCACCAAGCGACCATCATCTGGTGCAAGCAATCACTAAACTGAACATCAGTAAGTCATGCCATACTGCCGAACAAGATTCATGTGGAACTGGACGGCCGAGCATAGAATTACAGAAGAATGTATTAATCACGTTACGTATACAACAATAACAAATAAAATGACTACTGTTAAAATAAGACGTAGGCGAGAATGTCAAGAGAAACGAAAGAAAGAACTAGCAAAAAACCTCCATGAGTCACTCAAAGAAGGCTTCACAAGATTCTAAGAACCAAACTTCTTTGTCCTTCTGTTTCTAAAACTGATGCTTCTTCTGTTTTTTCACTTTTGCGCTATGGATCTTATTTTGTCAGTATTCTACTTTTTCTGATAATTGCCTGAAAATCTGTCCCTATGTCCATGGATCTACCCTTTTCTATTCTTAGAATTCGTGTATGCTAGCTTGCTGCTTGTGATGTTTGCTTATGACTTGAGCGAATAACCTTATTCATCTGAAGATGATCGTCCGTGACCGCTTTAAGGCTTCACACATGCCAATAGAGATATTATACGAGCGTAGCTTCAAGGACTTTTCCCTATTAACAAGTGCGCTGATGATTTAGTTGCACTTTCTGTGTGCGAGGCATGTGCTGCTGTGTGTGTGCTTTAGTTGCTGTGTTGTCGTACTGACCAGTGGCATGTGTGTGGTTGTGATGTACCTATCCGTGCAAATAGTGGATTTCTGTTGTTTGTGAGGTGCCTGTAGAGCGAGTGTCACTTTTTAAATATGTTCTGCATGAAATCACAATTTCTATTCACTATCTCGCAGGGTGACGCGGGATTGATCCCACGGGCGGAATTGTTGGCGGGTTTTATAGGGATTAATTTTTTCTTGAGAATTTAAGTAATGCGCAGGTAATTTCGATTTACATGTAATTTGTTTTGATCAGGTGATTCACATACATATTGAAATTTTATTTACCATATTTTATAAACAAAAAACCCCCAACATCCGTGATCCAAATGGAATGCGACTTGAGTTGAATGTCTTTATATTTTTAAATTCCGATTGAACGTTTTATGTTATTCAATTATCCTAATAATTGCTGTATCCAGAATTCACCACTAGGACTGGCAACAAATAATACCCTCACCTTTTCCATTTATTGTCTTAAGACCTTTGTTGAGCTTGATTGTTTTACCCCTCAATTAAAACAACGTTCGAATGAATCAATTCATAGGCTAAGGCTGCGTGTACACACAGACAATCACCACCCGTGTGAATCAGACTTGCCATTTGTCATATATCGGTGGACGCCGAGAATGACATCAGGGACATCCGATGAAGGCGGATTGATTCATCAAATACATGTAATTCAGAACAGCTCTGAGAAGTTGACAACGTATGGAAGATGACTGTTCTTCATCACCATATATAATCCTTGTAATATACGTCATGACTTCGTATTATATGACGACACAGAAAGCACTATGAAGGAAAAAGACTAAATCCACTAAAACCCATAAATCTCGCCCATCCGGGTTTTTTCATTTTACCCGTGTCGAGGCCAACCCTGATCTCATGCCTGTGTTCCAGCATGGGACATTTGTTTTTTTTATTGCTTTAGTATAAAGAAGAGCGAGTTAGACACACCAAAAATCTTGAGCTCTAAGGATCTAAGGAACTAAGGAGGAACTATGTCTCAGGAACTAAGGAGGGGGTGGGCGAATCACCAACGTTTCAGAGCCATGCGTGGATAATGAAACCAATGGATGGAGCAATATTACTGCATAGGAATTACCTTGTTTAACCAAACGTGACAAAGAGTAAAATTTCTTCTTCTCATCAATGCCGTTGAACTATTAATCTGTATTTCATCTGACAACATTTGTCTAGTTGGCAGTCTACGAGCTGTACCTTTTACTCAACGAATATGCTAAACGACAAATTTGACAAGTTCATTTCAAGAGAAATAGTAATAGATACCTTAGATAGTTGAATAAGTAGGAGCTTACTTTAATGCTGGTTTCAATTTCATTCTCTAGTCTGTTCAATGCGAGAGAACCAGCCTGATTCCTTGCCTTTCGCTGCTCAAACTCGCGGATTTTCACCAGCCGTTCATCGAGACTTGTTCTCAATACTTTCAATGGCTTCTGAAAGGTTGATGAGATAATAGAAGCCGATGATCATCAAAATTATGAGCAAAAGAATTCACTAACCTTGGGTAGACTTTTGTTCGCTATTAACTTCCGATCTGACGGAACATGTAGCAACTTCGCATCGAGATCGACACAGATGACATCTTCAGGTGGGCGTCGGTTAAAATCGAAATAGCGTGAATCGAAGCCGTAGATAAAGGGCACCGGGGCATGTAAAAGTCCTGACAGCTCGAGAGGACAGAGAGGAATGTAGGCACACTGCCATTGCAGAGGGAAGATAATCTACAAGCAAGCGACAGCGATAGACAAGAATTGAAGATTGATGGGAAATTTTAGTATTTCACTGAGATTATCGAAAACTTATGAATTTTGAACATTGATTTCGTATTTCATGTAGTGGTTACTATTGTTTCTATTATATTTCCTGTTGAAGCAAACCAAAAATATATAACTGCCAATACTCCCTAATTGGACGGCGCTGACATGAAATTGTCAAGAGAGCGATGTGATACATTTACACTGATTGCCCTTCCTGTTCACTTTCAATGACGCTTTCCTGGCTCGACCTTTACATAGAAAAAGATCAAGCACTTGATAACACTTTCACGGAGACCATGAAACAGGTATTTCCGACAGCTAATTCATGAACAATATCTGAAAATTTATTTTGCTTTTTTTTGGATCACAACCACACAATGGTCGGTTGTAACTCAGGACCTCGGAATCCTACCAGGACTCAGGGAGATCCAGAGTGCGTCTGAGGATGTAGGCACTACCGAGCAGGGCAGCCTTAAGTAATTGAGGTACTTGGTGTCGACCGAGAATAATCTCTTTGAGGTACTTCTTTAGGTTGTCAGTGTGGGCTCCCAAGGATCCAACTACTACTGGTATCACTTTTGCTTTAATCTTCCACAGCTTCTGTACTTCTATTTTCAGGTCTTGGTACTTTGCTATTTTCTCTCGTTCTTTATTGCATATGTTTCTATCCTCGTGGACGACGATATCGATTATGTATCCCATCTTCTCTTCTTTGTCCACTATCACTATATCGGGCCTCCTTGCTGAAATGTTCTTGTCGGTTCTTATTTCGAAGTCCCATAAGATCTTCACCATGTCTGTTTCAACTACTGGTATCGGCATGTGTTTCCATGGCTCTGTCGATACGCTGACGTCATACTGTAGACAGATGTCTCTATGTATCATTCTGGCTACTTCATTGTGGCGATTGAGGTACTCTTTTGATGCCAGTTTTGAGCATCCTGTGAGTACATGGGACACTGTCTCATCTGCTGACTTACACATTCTGCACTTTGCATCATTGCTGGTTTTCAGGATGTATGTTGCATGTGCTTCCGCATTGATGGCTTGGTCTTGAGCTGCCGTTAGTAACGCTTCTGTGGTAATTTTCAAATTGACTGATTTCAACCAACCGTAACAAGCCTGCCTAGATATTATTTCCAGCATTTGCCTTGTGTATTGTCCGTGCATTATCTATCTTTCCATCTATGGTATCGATCTTCTACAACTTTCATCTTCCAATCTCCTAAGGTATCTTGTCGCTGCCTGTACAAATTGCCCGATTTAACCACTGCCAGCAGTGGGTCATCGTTTCTGTTTTGTACATTACATATTCTGTTAGGCTTCTGTCTTCTTGTTCTATGACTTCCGCCAGATCTTTCAACCCCCTACCTCCCCGATCCCGCGGTAGGTAGAGACGGTCGATATCGGCTCTTGGATGTAGTGCACAGTAGATGTTTAGTATCTTACGGTCTTTCGGTTGAGTTCACTTAGTTCTTGCACTGTCCATTTCACCACTCCTCCAGTGTAGCTGATTACGGGTACTGCATATGCATTTATAGCCTCAATCATATTCTTGGCGTACAACTTCGATTTCAGCAGTTTCTTTAATCTCCTCTTGTATTCTTTTGTTGCCCTTGCTTTTGCCACATCATCAAGTATGGTTTCTTTCTGAGGAATTCCCAAGTATTTATATCCATCTTGGGTCACATCCCTTATAAGTGCTTCTTCAGCTTGAAATCCGTCTGTTTCAATTACTCTCCCTCGATGGATTTTTTTTTACTCCGCGCAAAAAAAGTCGCGCACATTTTTCGACTCCAAACTTCATGTTAATATCATCGCTGTATATCTTAACCGAGTTGATGAGGCAGTTAATGTCGTTTTCGGTTTTCCCGTATAGTTTTAAATCGTCCATTTATAGCAGATGATTGATTTGTCTTCCTCTTGTAAGTGCATACGATTTATCTATTCCATGTAAGATCTCACTCAGTGGGTTCATTGCAAGGCAGAACAACAGTGGTGAGAGTGAGTCTCCTTGGAAGATTCCTCTTTTGATCTTTATTGCTCCAATAACTTGCTTACCATGTGTAATGTTCGTCTCCCAATGTTTCATTGATGTTATTATCACTTTTTGTATGGACTTATTGATTTGATACATGTCAAGGCATTTCATGATCCATGAATGTGGAATGGAATCGAAAGCCTTGCGATAATCGATCGATGCCATTGACAAGTTCTTCTTCCGTTTTTTACTTTCATCGGTGATTGTTCTGTCTATGGCAAGTTGTTCTTTTGTGCCTCTGCAGTGTGGACGACAGCCCTTTTGTTCGCTGTGTATTTTACATGATGGTTTATCTTTTTTGTTATTATTTGTTTTTGTTATTTTGTTTTGTTTGTCTGGGGTTGGAGGTTTATCTTCGTCTTTCTTTATAAGTACCGTTCTACCATTGACCATCCATTTTGGAATCATACTTGGATTCCGCAGGAACTCAGTGTAGTACTTGGCAAGTCTTTCATGTAACTTATTCAGTTCCTTAATCCAGAACACTTGTATTTTATCAGGGCCTGCTGCTTTCCTATTTCCCATACTTGCAAGTTTGAATTTTGTATCTTCCTCTGTTATCTCTACGTCATCTTGATAAGCGAGACTTTCGTATTTTCTTTCCATTAATTTTAGCCATTCAGCCTCGGCATTGTATTGTCCTTCATTTTCCCATATGTCTTTCCTATAATCCATTATTCCATCCGCATTTTCGATTACACTTATATCTGATTTATCTCTGCCTCTTATCTGTGAGTATACTTTCTTCGGATTTTCTCGAAATAACCTGTTTATTCGGACTTGTTCATTTCTTTCTTCGTATCTTTTTAATCGATGACTGATCGCAATTAACCTTTGTTTGGCATCTTCATATACTTCTTCAATGAATCTGTTATTCATGTCACATTTTCTTACCAAGTAGTGTGGTAGTCTTCCGTTATTGTCCATAGATGACTTAATTTGATTTGTTTCTTTCCTGAAAGTATTTGTTTTATTCAACAATCTTTGTTTCCAGGGTTGTATGCGTATAGTTCTTGCATTATCTGTAACAATTTCTTGCGTAACTTTTGCTGCTGAATAAATCAGCGCATTGATCTCCGTTATGTTTTGTGTAGGCATGTGTTCTATCACTTTATTGATTTTCTCAATCACCTTGATTGTATTCTTATTGATACGTATCTTCTTGATGTCAGATCTATTGTCTGTGTTCATATAAGTCGTCATATATTGCGTCATCTTATTTTTGAGGCTCTCTTCTTCGTCGGTAAGTGTTTCAATAGTTGTCTGGATTGTCGCTTGTGGTTCAAGTATTGATTCGTTATTAGCTGAATTATCGATTGTCCTGTCATCTTCAATAGTTGTAGTTGTTCCATTCACTCGACCAGCAATTCTTTGTATCTCGATATTTGTTAACAAGTTGTTCTTCATGATAGACCGTTTCTGGTTAAGCAATCCTTGCTCGGATATTGTCGATTGCGGGTATTGCTGTTTCCAAACTGCGTACATACGTTTCCGATATCCTCTCTTATTTGGTCGACTCATATAGTAACACTCAATTACGGTGTCATTATCGGCATGTGTCCACTTCCTTCTATGACGTTGCTGGTGATCATGCGCTCCAGTAGCCCTTCTGCTTGAACATCCTGGTTCCCCAACATTCAACGCAGGGCTTGTTAACCCGGGCGACGCCTGTTCCTATATGTTATTTGCTAATGTTATTGTTTCATGTTCCTATTTGCTATATGTTATTGTTTTCATTATTTATGTTCTCTATATCCTCTTTTTTCAGTATTTCTGTCTCTAAACCTTCTTATCTACATAATACGATTTACATCTTTTTCTATCTATGTACTTTTATAACTTAGTAATTCTACTCGTGCTTTATCATTTCCCCATAACATTCTTCCCGTTTCTATTTTGCTTTCAACTGATGGACATCACAGATTCGTCCTCTTCTCTAGAGCTTTGATTAAATGATGCTGTGATCTAAAGATGCTTCCTGGCACATGGTTATCATATTCTCCTGTGGTTATTGTTTTTCATAACGTCCGTTTCTGCTGTAATCGATGATGCTGTGTGTCATCAACATAAATTGTTGTGAATGTGCCTGGCCTTGGCATGAAGTTGACGTTGCACACATCCATGACATCATTCATATCCATTCACATTAATCATCATTCCGTGTCCTTGTAATGATCGCGATATGGTAAGTTATTATAGTCGACTGATAAGTGAGACACAAAGTGACAACAATAACGTTTGACATTAAAGCGGCCCGATATATCTCATTCATCAATTGCATCATCTCTCTGAACACCAGCTTTATGAACGATGATTTTATCTCATAATAATAACGAACTTGCAGCCAAATATCAACACACTTCACACCGAAACCTCGACAGGCTGGATCGAGATAAACATTTGACATCTCATCCGACTAAAATCCGAAAGTCTAACGCCCAAGTCTTGACCAAACACTACTCAGAAAATATCACTTTGTGGACACCCATTTCGTTTACATTGTTAGTTAAGCAAATAGCATCTCATTCCGCATCGATTGATGAAAATGTCTGAATCAAGTTAGTGGGCGGCTTACATATCACACCTACAAGTACGACCTCAGCTCTAAAAACGAAAGAGAAACGTGCACATCATCTATTAATTGATTGGTCATTAAATAAATTTCAATAAATTGATAACTTCGCAATTCAATTTCAATTCATTGATAGCTCACGAATGCCAATTTCAATTAATTGATTGGAAAGAGCAATTGAATTGCAAACAAGATTTGGCAATCCCTCGTCCGTACTCGTGAGCAGTCCTTTACTGTCTACATGTATACGTGTACTACATAGCAGGGATGTTTAGAAAAATTTAACAAATAGGATGGATGGCATAGAAAACATATAAACATGGAAGATAGAAATGATAAAAAAAGGTCGACCAAGTCATTTTCACTTTATCAAGATGTTTTTGCTATGTGATTCGATTTCGACGTAGGATAATTAGGTGACGATACAGTCTCGGACGCTGGTCAGGCTGGTCAATAAAATAGGGATGCTGTCGAATTCGGGGTTTCTTTTCATTTCTCCGTGTCGGGTTTAGTCAAACATACATTTCTAAAATTGTAGAGTTCGAATTTTGAACAAGACTACGAGGTCGATGATGAGCCGGTGTAGCTAGTAGATTCATTCGAGCTGATTGTCGTGAGGCTCAGAGTCCTAAATAAGCCTTGACTTACATTCGCATGTTTTATGCCATTCTGTAATATATCGGTGACATTCGATTGCTTTTTTGTTTATTTATTTATTTATTTAGTACACCAATAAGTGCAATGAGCACCAATGTAACACAGGAAATGCATTCAGGAGGGAACAATTAGAAGTTACAATAAAACATAAAAAGCTTTCGCTTAAACTGTTTCACCGTTTCACTGTTCACAATATCGTCGGGGAGGCGGTTCCAGTCATCTATGATGCGGTGGGAAAAGGAGGATAGGCGACAATTCAGATTTGTTGGGTGGCGGAAAATTTTGTAGTTATGTCCACGGGTTCGGGAAACACTAAAGGTGAAGAAGGAATTAGGATCACTTGGAGTAAGGTGGCTACATATTTTGAACACGGTTGTAGGATCCACAATCCGACGACGACATTGTAGTGTTGGGAGTTTCAGAGCTCTCAGTCTTTCTTCGTAGGGTAACGAGGATAGACCACGGATGCTTTTGGTGAATCGACGTTGTACACGTTCGATAGCCAGAATGTCTTTATTCAGGGATGGATTCCAGACTGGGATGGCATATTCGAGGTGAGGGCGGACCAGTGTCTTGAAGAGACGAATTAGCAGATCGGCGTCCCGACAGACGAATGTCCTGAGGATGGCAGATACAATGCGATTCGCTTTCTGAACACAGGTCAGAATGTGCCGAGAGAATTTTAGGTCTTTTGAAATCAGAACTCCAAGGTCTTTGACACACTTGGAATTATTCAGGAAACTTCCATCCAGACGGTAGTCCGAGGCAGGATTGCGAAATCCCAAGTGTAGAATGGAGCACTTTTGGGGATTGAGCGATAGCTGCCATTTCTTCGACCAGGTGGTTACAGCGTTGAGGTCAGCCTGCAAAAGTTCTTTGGCTTTCAGGGGATCAGTGCGCTTGATTTCGGAGTACAATTTTACATCATCAGCATATTTCAATAAAGAAGAGTTTGTCAAGGTGTCATCAATGTCATTAATAAAGGCGACAAACAGATCTGGGCCTAAAACGGATCCCTGGGGGACACCAGAAATCATGCTGTAGGGGGAAGAATGCACACCATCCACGACAACACTCTCAGTTCTATCCTCAAGAAAAGCTTTCAGAAAACATAGAAGTCTCCCTCCAATGCCCAAGGAAGTCAATTTCAAGAGGAGACGAAAGTGAGGGACTGAATTGAACGCTTTTTCAAAATCGAGATAGATGACGTTAGCCCACTGACCGCGATCCACAACGGATGTTAAATCCTCGTTGGATGTTAAATCCTTGTTGGAGGGTTACACTTACTGATATGATGGCTTCGCAAACGCGAGTTAACCGGTCTTGTCGGAGAGAATGGACCAACAGTTTCTGCTCCGTCAACGTGTACATGAGAAGAGAAATGGCGTTTTCAGCGCCGAGATCCGAAAGTAAATAAACGAATGAGGCACCTCTGAAAATGAACATCAAATGTTGTTATGTATTTAGTCAGCGATTTGGAAAAGTACAAACATAAATGTTTGGTGATAATATCACCGGAAATGATAGACCTACCCTTGAGATATGTTCATTGTATCTTCTATCATGCGAAGAGTAATTGTCGTGTCGTTTAACTGGAATCAGATAAAGAAGTTAATTCAAACATTGTCAAACGGAGACGAAGAGTGAGGAATTTGAGTGATGACTGCACTGGACCGACGGTCAGGATCAGTAGCCTGAAAACCCGACCGTTGATTTTCCAGTTTATTTTGAAAATCACACTGATTTTTTTTCGCAAAACACACTTTCAATAATATAAATGTTTTCTAATGTGCTCTTATCGATAAAGTGGATTGCCTCTACATGTATTCCAAATGGTTTTCCTATAGCTATTTTAATCCCTCTCCAAACATGAAATTTACATATCCATTCTACACAACATCTGCATTGAAAACCACACATTGAGGATGTGGCCGGTTTCCATGTAGGTCTATCTAAATGATTTTCAATAACATGCTGTCGAACTTTATATATGATTAATATATATATAATATATATTAATCTGATATATTATATAACATGATGTCCATTCTCTTATTGCGACTAGATTATTCTTAAAATTCATTCTTGGCATCACTTTTGTCAGTACGCTGGTACGCAAATGTCGTGTTCAAAGTCAAAACGAAGATTTTCAGAGGAAAAAAATATGTAATTTAATAAGCTTCATTACTACGAAACTTACCGACAGTTCAATGTTTGGAACTTGTGGAGAGGGACATGGCACCTCGTGGAGGAAATGCAGGACATATCTGTAAAAGTAACAAAATTTTTCTTCATTTTAAGTAATGGATAAAGCAATTATGCAGTTTAAAACCACGCTGCTGAATTTACACTCAAATATGCAATATGCTACTCATATAGAATTTTGAAAATTTTTGCAAATATTAAGTTTGCGTTATCAAGTTATGTTAGAAATAAGATAATATCAAAAAATTGTCTGCATGTATGGCACAAAATAATAAAAGAGATCATAAGTAATAGCATTGTGTGAAATGGTCTTGGATCATTTTTAAGTAGAATAGATAAGGAATCCTTAGATTCCTTTTTGCTGTAGACCTTCATATAATTTTCGACCATCCCGTCAGACCATGACCAAACAGCTGGTCAAAATAGATAACGGTTTATAATTCGGATGTGAAATAACTTAAATTTGGTTTCCTGATCTTTCATAGTTGATGATGACCATCGGATAATGAAATAATTATTAAGTTTAACATTGAAGCAATTGACTGCTTCCAACCCAACGAAATAGAGGCCTTCAAATGAAAAAGCTTGTCAAGGTGGTTTAGAACATTGCCTATTGGTTGATGTTCAGCTAAAGAACGCGCCAAAGGTCAAAATTTTTGTTTTCAAAGGAAAGCCTTCACACACTGACAAATCTCATGCATGAAATCATATGTAAATTCACAGGCATGATTTTTAAAAGCTTGTAACATTTTCATGCAATGAATCACACCATTTTTTTTAATAGGGGACCTGCCACACTATGCACCCTCCATGATCGTAACAAAGTGTGGCAATTCACCAATTAAGCTATTCAACAATGATGACATTGACAATAATATTCGAAGTTGACGCATTTCTGGATGAACTAATATGTAAACTAGTTCAGTGGTGGACGAAATATTTAAATGATTAGAATCATCACAACCGAAGATAATGAAAACATGGGAATTCACTGGTCATTGTTTTATTGGGTTATTCTGAAAATTCGATCGTGGCATCGCATTGTGATTTAAAAGGACGGACGATTGATTTGAATATTTTTGAACATTTAAAACTCTGCTTGACATTTAAAACAACAACTTAAATATTATTTTTATATAAAGAGCATCTTTCATACTAGTATTTTTCATTTTGTCCCCGGTATTCACTATACATTCAATATTAGCTTTCATAATCACTCATATTGCTACCTTGAAGCATTGTCTTAACTGCATGTAGAAAAAAATAAACATGAACGCCGACTAGGCATTTTTTTAACTATTGTACTTGATGTATACAACTTGATATGAAAATCCGGTTTATCCCTTGCTTGATGCGAAGAAAGTGTTGACGTGGCAACGAATATCGTCAGATGACTGTACATAACAGACAATTAAACAATTTTACATAACAATACTCCTCAAGTTTCAAACCTACATATGAGCTAGTTGTCTTAAACTATTCAAATTATCTTAGAGGATGTTATGAAAAATACATAAGTCAAAATTGCTAACACCCGAATAATACAGAAATTTGAGCAACATCTTTGAGAGAATTACTACAACATTACCGAATGCCAATGAATTTTATTTGAGTTATAACATAGGTTTGAACGCTATGAGGTTTGGCTTTAATTTATCTTTTCAACATTAGTATGGGAATTTGTGCGTTGATGGGATTTTACCCTATTTGGAGTTTGACAAGCACTGTCATTTCGACTGCACTCAAACTTGGTGCGGATTTCTCCCAGTCTTAAAATCGAATCCTATTGCTATTGTTGACTAGAGTTTCTAAACTGCGTGGCCTATACAGTACATACGAATATTTTTTTTAATCTAGCTAGGCATAAGCCTCAGTGGAGGAAAGCATAGCTCTGATAAAAAATATTCGACAATATTCTACAGTGCTTAATGACTGGATCTCATATAATAATATGCCGTAATACTCGGATACAGTAATACTTGTTCGTAGTGTCCTGCTGTGTATTGAAGACCGAATTTCTCCATTGATTAAAGTCACAGAAAGACGGATGTTGAGATTGATATGCGGTGTGTCCTTGAAGGATAGAGTATACAGCCCGGAGATAGCAAGCAGACTGAAAGCGAATGACCTGGATGAACATCTGAGACAAAAGAGTTGGTATTCTATTGGTCTTCTACTGAGTTGGCACGGACATTTCATGCGTCAAGAGGAGGACGAGGAGGTGAAGAAGGTCACAACAACCACAATCGCAGGGAGATGCCGACCAGCAAGGAAGTGGATCAGTGTGATCGAAAAGGACATGAAGAGGAGAAGTGGTACCAAGGAGTTGGCTACAAACAGAGATGAATGGAGAAACGGTGAGAGGACTGGCCAACACCCGCTAGTGGGGAACTTATGCCAGTATAATAAAACGGATTGACTGATTGATTGAATACTCAGATATGCCCAAAGGATGTGTTCCAGGAAAATCTCACTGACAGAAAATATAGTCGTATTTGATATAATGTTGTATACATATATGTAGTCAATATAGCTTAGTATGGTATCTATACATTTCTCTGCTTAATGTCTCACATCATTACAGTGAGAAGCCGTAAATCATGAGAGACTAACGCGTACTTTATTATTATTTAAGTATAAGCGGGACAGTGACTCCGTAAGACTTGGTATGGTAGCGGAACATGCTTGACACATCAGCGTGGTATTACTGTACAGTACACATAAACGTATAAAATTAGCATATTTTTACGCCTATGCTACTGATGTGCGCAGTACCATCCATGTACGGCAGCCAGACCGACACAGCAGTAGCACAGACGAAAAGCATGCCTACACACACTGCCGAGATGAAAAGTGAACTACAATGACAAATTTAGGATACTACATAAACCGTGCCTCGCTACGCCTGACGATTGGCAACGAACATTAAAGCGTGCTAAGGCCATTCCCCAATTGTTGAGGTGCTTGTTTGCAATACTACTGGTGCTTTCATTTTATTGCTGTCACTGTACACATAATTACTTGTACTGGATAATATTGCTAGTTGAATAAATGGTCTCTATTATCAGAAATTTTCTGAATTTGTCAGATGTAGTCAATTGCCTTTGTGTTGTAACAAATACATGTCATAAATTGAGTGGGTTCTGAGAATGCAATCTCAGTCACAATGCATATGACACGGAAGTGTAAGAGAATAGAAGTTTATACACATATAAAAAGGAGGGGCGTAAAGCTTATACTGAAGCATCTTGAACAAGCCAAGACGCGACAACTTATTTTCTTAATGATAATAAAGTTTTATCAGTTTTGCATGTCGAAGATGTTTTCAATCAAAAACCAATGCAACTTTAAGAAAATTATAATATTTTATTCAACGTAGTGTCTACATTTGAAAGGTGAAAAATCAAACATTGCAAGATAGATCATTCATATGGTGTCACATGTTCTGCCTGCCTTCGTTAGTGTTAGGGGTTAAAGATTACACATGTATTAACACAATGTTCCTTTTACCCCTGAAGTTGACGAAGACATCAAAACACTGGATGCTACATGCTATATAAGAAACACCTGGCAGTTGTTGACCTTCCATCATTGAAATTCAAATATTGAATGATTTTCAATCACACAAATGGAGCCACATGCACGTGCGTCATTAAACGCACATGCAATCATGTGAGCCTAGATCCTACCCACAAGGCAGTCACTAGATAAGTTTTATTTTTCTCAGGGCGAAACTTTCTAGGCAGATTCACTTCTCATTTACTGCCGTCCAATAAAATATTCTACCGTTAGATAGTTTTAGGAGGACCGTGAGCAATTCATTTCCAATGAGAAAAAGCATATTGTTCCTCATAATTCATTGATTATATAACTTATTATTCATATTCAATCAATGCTGGCTTTGAATTAGTAATAACTACCTTCAGTAGTTTAGCTTGACGTTATGCTATGTTGCCTTGGAGGATGAAGCTATCGGATTCTCTTACGCGGGTTCTTCAATTGAGGACTTATATCGTTTTGTCACCCGTCAATAGCTCATTTGGTAGAGCGTTGGCCTAGAATGCCAGAGGTCGAGGGTTCAAATCCACCAAGACTCGCAGTTGTTTTCCGTCTGTTGAATTATCAATCTCCAGCTTATTTCCGACGACATCATATTATATTAGGGATACCAAATCAGAAAAAGTGGAGATACATCATTTTTTTACACATTGCTATTCTTGCTCTCCTGTGTATCAGAATAATGAATAACCGCGGCGTCTAAGCGAACTGCCTAACAGCAATTTTCAGCGATCGTCAGTAACACAATGAATCAAAACAACATCCAAATGAGTTACAGCAGATTCCACATTCATGAGGGATTGATTGACTTTTCAGCTTCACTTTTCAGAACAAAGATCCGAAATTGTAATATTTGATATTTCCATATGAAAAATCTGCTTTATGGAAATACAACAACTTTTTCGTCGAAATAATTTCCACCATTAAGATTGTTGTCAAGCCAGTATTGTCAACATGATCAAAGATCTACCCTACAAATCTGGTGTTACAAAAGAATCTTGAAAAATGGTGCAACATGGTGCACAACCTTCGTTTCGAATATGTGACTTAATGATTTCTGAGCCATTAGACTGTAATTTTTCATCATGCATTCGTTCTCAGCGGAATTACCAAAATCCATAATCAGTTACACACGTTTGCAATTGTAACAGATCAACAGACATTACGCACTACAAAGACAGACAACACATGAACGTCACTTAAGAGGTCACGCATCGATGCCTGCAATGACAATAAATACAGCGATAGAACATCAATCATTAATGATGCCTGTGTCAACCGACGGAAAGGTGACTACAACTGCAGGCGATTCATAGTTCATTGTCAGTCACGTGAAACTAGTTAACGGTCATCTTCATTAAAACTGGACCAAGGAAAGGCATATTTCTTGAAATCCATGAAGATTGCAGAGTGCCAGTTCGCCTGGTCATAGAATTGAAAGATGTCCTCAGACTTGAACAATTCAAGAACGAAAATTCCTTGACAGCCGCAGATGCCTCGTTTTGCCCTCCGAGGGCTCGTCAGCACGGATCGGAACGGCCCAAACTAGCTTAAAACAGAACGGCTGACAAAGCTGAAGGACTGCACAACAGACTGTCCTGTGTTTTGTTATCCTGGTTTTGCCGTGCGGCTGATAATCATAAAGATTGCAGTGTCAGTTCGCCTGGGCATAGAATGGTACTTGTAGGCTACTATTAGGCACAAATAGTATTTTTTCACCATGACTGGGTAGAAGCGCTGATCGGTGCTTTCATACAAATTCATTCGTCTGCATACAGATTCTTAAGTCTAGAAAATCCTGAACCATGTTACAATCTCGCCCGTGATGGACTGACAGATGCGACCATTCTTGTTGACCAGTTTCGGTGATAGACAGGAGAGCTGTAATTCAAGCTTTGTGATGGAGTGCTCACTGTATAGCTAGAGTTTCTAGATTGGAATCAAGGAGAGCAATATCAGCCGTAAATTCATCTTTATTAAGAGCGGATGGAACTATCGGAACTCTCATTTACCAAGTAGAGTCCTGTAAAAAGCAATTTCGGGTCTTTTCAAACACTTACGACATCATAGCAAGAGTGAGGGATGGGTTGTGAACTTGTCTCTTCATGCCATCTTTCGTTGAAAGATGCATCAGTTGGTGGATTTCCGCGTCTCTATTATTTCAATAATGTTGATTATCGATGTCATTTTGATCAGTAATTACAACAAAGAATAAACTTTTTGCTACATATTTCTGTCACCAATATTACCAGCCTTTAGTAGAATATAATCTAAACTAATTGGTCAACATTTATAATAAATCGATTCTACATATGACTAGACGATCATCAGAAGGCATTTGCATGGAACATTCAGTACATGGCTTACTTTTTACTTGGTATACCTACATGTCTTTTTCAAAATAAATTGGTACTTTCAGTACAATGAAAGCATCGATTTCTGAGGAATTTCGAAATAATCGGCCACCTTCCACCGATAAATCAGTTATCGAACGATTAGCAAAATCACTATAAATTGGTACTCCCCAAAAATGAGCCACGAGGACCTGGAGGTGATTATAGATTTGGGTACGTACCAGCTTACCAAGGATTAGCTTCTTTCGAAATAGCATTTGTAGAAAAGACTAAGGCCTCGGTCACACTGAAAGCAAAGCATAGCGTCCCGAGGAAACGCATGTCTTCAAGCTATTAAGTGCTCTGCTTTACTTTGTTTGCTCGATGTGTGGCAGTCAAAAACTGCTGTAATGATGACTTTATATTCACTGCAAAAAGCTTGGAAAAGCTTCCAGTGTGGCTGAGGCTAAAGAGAAGTTAGTTTTCAACCATGAGATTTTTGACAAGCTTATCATTGCATCAAGTTTTATAGCACACCATCCTGCACATGGCAATAGTGCTATGTCAATGGACAGATTACAGATTTGTTGAGATAGACAGTTTCTGGTGAAGATAACCACTGCAAGATAGAGGCTGCAAAGCTGCTTGAGTGTTGATGGACTGGATGTCCATAGCAAATCGCAGATTAATATGTTTAATCACATTTCATGGCTGTAGAGTGTAACGGATCGCAGTGACTCATTTCAATTGGAACGTGAGCAAATAACAAATGGTTTGAATGGCCTAAAAATATTGTTTACGCCACAGGCCGCTTTATTGGCGAAAAATTGCAGCAACTTTTGATACAACAGTTTGACTGATCATTACAATCTTTTTATAAACTATGAAAATTGGGTTTGATAAAAATACTCTTTAATTTCGAACTTGCACAAGATGGGTTACCAAGCAAACTTTCATTTTCTATAGCACTGAGATTCTGTTTTGAGGCTTGGGTCAAGATTTTATCGTCAGGATAGTTTAGTCCAACATCAACTCGGAAACATCAAACGGAATATGACAAGTCAAAATGGTAGACTTGGACCTACCACATTGACAGAGAAGCCGTTCGATGGATACAGAAAGTATCATTAACAGCACGAATTCATTAACAAGTTACGTGACTGACTCTTTCCAATTATTCTGATAGTCAACTGACAGCGACGTCCACCGTCCTTCGATCATAATGACTACTTTTCATATTCTTCATGTTCTTTTCTCAGCACGAAATCTTATCATCTGCTCTGTGGTATGTTCAAAGTCAACACGCCTCCTTTTTATCGACCAAACCATCTCATGACAGGTTATGAAAACTATGCTGCTAATAAGTTAAGTTATGTTATTCTGTCTGGTCGCCTAATGCGTTCATCAAAGGGCCTGTCTGTAATAACGTCGAAACACAGAAATACGAGCTAGTAAATGGACGTCAGGATTGATAATGTAGTTGATTGTCTTGTGCCGGTGATTCATTGTCATGAGAAAAGAAGAAAAACACTACCATATTTTGTGACTTCACATTTAATAGAAGAAAATGGCGAAAACTTTATGCACACGCAGGAGCGGACCTTCCGCGTCGCTGTCGCTGCTTCAGTGCTCTCATCCTGTTTCTACTCCGGCCTTTACCACAAATTTTTTGGAGCACTGAAGCACGTGACGGCGTCACGAAACGCCTGCACATAAAATTTTAGCCATTTTCCCTTATTAATTTTGAAGGCACAAAATTTGAGAGAAAGAATATCGCAAAAAATTTTCACAGCACCGATCTGTTTCTCCGGCTCTCCACGGGATGCACTCCGGAACGCAAAGGTCTGGTCCCGTGAGGCTGCCGGGACTGAATAGAGTAGGACCGACGTTCCCATGCGTGTCGCAAGAGGCGACTAAAGGGACCTTTTGCCACTGCAGCTCTGGTGTCGGTTGTTCGAAGTCTTATTCTCATTGCCTTTCTTCAGTTGCTATACTAAGTTGATGTTGCGGGGGATCTTGACTGCCGAATCATTAGCTGTTGGGATACGCAACTTTTTGCAACTCTTTGATTTTTCCCCCCTGCAGCATATCTGGCTATGCCTTTTCCAAAGTTCCCTCAGCGATGGCCGCCGCCCCTCTTCGGAGGTAAGGTGTGGGGTGGGACCACTGGGGTTGCTGCTTCCCTCGAAAATGCAGTTCACTTTGTGTGAACAGCTCTGTCTTGGGTATGGTAGCAACTTGGTGGTATCGGAATGGCCACCTCCTCCTCCTCGGGGCACTCCTCGCCAGCAGTAGGCATTAATTTGCTTACTGGGAGTGTCGTTCGAATTGTCTTGATACGAAGCCTCCAATGAGCTGGACCGAGCTGGGTAAAATAACAAGAACAACAGTTTTTACTCTTTCTTTACCTTGGTAACTTTATATTTGTCTTAACTTATTGTATTTCATGCTTTCTTATCTCGTCTCATTTCATATCAGTCAGGCCATGCTGCGACATATGATTGTCTGCTGACTGTTACAAGTGTTCATATCACACCTTACCTGCCGTTCCGGAGTGCTGGCGAAATATATCGGTACAATGAAACCTTTTGCGATATTCTTCCTCTATAAAACTGTTAGTCGACACCATACAGTATTGGAAGACATAAAAGTAGAGCATGAAGCTTTCTTAGTTGCTAATGGCTGGCGATAACCGAAGCTACTCATCTTGGCATGCTCTCAAACAAATGCGTGAAATGCACAAGCGAAGATGCTATTTCGCTGCGGAAATCAGTTTCGATCGTCATCTCTGAATCTCTGCTTCACCATGCCCCATCACTTGTCAATTGGATTGAGATCAATAGATTGGGCAGGTCATGAGATTGAGGTTGCCTATCGAGACAGACTTTGGTTCTTCTTTTGGTTTCTTTTGGTATTCATTCGCGATGATCGATTGCCTACTTCAATCTGCGTTCGCATTTGATTGCGGTCCGTCATCACGTCGATACACTAATATGGATTTTAAGTGACAGGAATTTCAAATTCTACTAATTACAAGTTCTAGCTATCTACGTAAATTAACAAAGTAATCCACCGATGGGTTGGAATTACAAGTAGTTACGCCATGATTTCTCATGATTATAATAATGTAAACTAGGCACTACTGATCCCTTTCAACAAAGGAAGTCGAATCAATAGAAACTTCGAGCACTTTGTGTAATAATGCACATGGGATTTTTATGAAAAAATCACCTAGCCGGAATATTGGCTAACTGGCCCAAGCAGTCCGAGCGTCGACTAATCGAGTCCATGTGTGTTGATCAGTGATCCTTTCAGCGTCACTACTCCATACTGGGGGCTTGTGCGGTGCTGACATGGTCAGACTTTTCTGGACGGTTGAAGTACTTTTTGTCAGGATGCCCTTCCTACCAACTTCCAATGGCACTTTCGGGCTCGACCTCAGGACCAAAAAATCGATAGGCAAAGCATTTAAACACTGTACCACAGAAACCATAGATTAGTGATCCTCCAAAAAGAAGTTTTAAAATGAAACTAAATTTGTGAAAGTCGGTCTCCGAGATTATATCCTTTATGTACAGACGACTCTGCCTAATTCAGCTCCGATTTGCGAACTAGCAGACTGCCAGCAACAACTTTCTAAAAATTAAAAAACAAGTAATTTTACTCAAGCATGATTCATAAAGCATTGAAGCTGCATACGAAGGTGTTGGAAGAAACCAGTGCAAATGCATTTGCTGTCCTCTTTTCACACGCACGTGATCAATGTCCAATAATGACATATTATGTCCTATTGATTTAGGATTTAAATTTCATATTTAATATGCCATCGTTTGGGAACATTCCTGTTACTAAAACTAATCGCAAAATTCTCGTCTCCAAACAAGACGCTTTGAACTGTCTACCTTGTTTTGACAATGTTTTGAAAAATCTTCAATTAACTCAATCTATAATCAACTTTTAAGACAGCCAACGAGAGATTGGCATGAAAGCGAGCTTACAGGTTTGGAGAGAACTAGGAAATAAATAATGAAGCCAAACCTCCATGCCTCAGAGTTATCAATCACACAGACAGAACAAACGAACGAGATGGATAAAAAATAGAGCTGAAGTGCAGTCGAGTAAGATCTCTGTATTGAAATATAATGAGAAAGATTTGTCTGTTTGACAGTCATAGAACGAATGCCTGTGATTAACCTTGTTTTTTGTGGAGAGATAGAGTTAATGTGAGAAATTAAGTAGAACTTACTTCTTACAATTATTACGTCACTTGATTTTAATAGCTGTTCATTTATGAGCAAAAGGATGTGCATGCACTGTTAAAATCGATTGCAAATACACGTAAGAATGGTCATTGTTACTGAGCAAGTACTAAGTAGGTTTTTCAGTCGATATTTCACCTGTCATGTTTCTATGAAAGTCGTTCATATACGTGTATCTCCAATTGCAAATTAGACGGCCTGAATTGAATAACTAAGGCCGTCTAAATTGCTATGTAATACTATTAGTCCGGCAGCCAGAACGAGTTTCTGCAGGGAACGAGGTCGAAAATGAGACTTTCACAGAATGATGTACACCTTCTGCCTACAACGAATTCGCGCGTCTGAAGAGTTCTAGTGAGTTCCTCTTCTTGTCAGACAGGATCAAAGAAAAACACATGTAAATCCAATGGGACGGAGATTCAGTTTTTGGCTAAAATGAAATTTTCTATATTTTCTCAGATTAAACGGAGAGTACTAAGCCTAGAGTCATAATTTTTGGCATGGAATGTCTTCAGGTCATTTCCTATGATATGCATGTGCTGTTATCATGCATCTAATCGGGAATGTATGCGAGAATGTGGTTAAATGTGGATAAAGTTGCTCAAAATGTTTGTGTTTGCCGACATTAAGAGGCTCGACAAATCTAAATGTGTCTAGCTTTATAAACATGTTTGCATGGACATGAAAGGAAATGACATGAAGACATTCCATGCCAAAAATCAGGACTCTAAGCTTAGTATTTTTTGTTTAATCAGAGAAAATACAGAAAATTTCATTTTAGCTAAAAACTGCAATCTGCGTCCCATTGGATTTACATGTGTTTTTCTTTGATCTTGTCTGACAAGAAGAGGAACTCACTAGAACTCGGCACACGTGCCGATTCGTAGTAGGCATAGGGTGCACGTCATTTTGTGAGTCTCACTTTCGGCCTCGTTCCCTGCAGAAACTCGTTCTGGCTGCCGGACTAAATTGAGGTAGGAGCATTTCAGTGCATCTTCGCGTTTCGAGTGAAAATGGCATCGAGGTGATTCCTATGGCTCACAATTTGTGACTCGTAGATATCTCAAACTTGACATGCTTAAATGCTCTGAGCTGCATGGGCTATGCATGGGTATGTAGAAAATTATCATAGATTTGAGTCATTTACAGATCAAAATCTTGAATTTTTCGATGTCATAGATTTTATATTCAATAACAATGCATATTACCTTTCAAATGATCAGCATAAATAGTCTGGCGTCACGCGCCGACGATCTAGGTTGTCATTTGAAAGGCAATATATCTTCATTGTAATCGGCCTTTCATACAATGGTCAGTGGACACTGCTCCTTACAAATACATGACGAAGAGTAGTCAAACATAACATAGACATCATCAAGAGAGGCATAAAATCATGAAGAGCAAAACTGTGAATTTGAAGCAAAACCAAACAAATATTGGCCGTAAAACTGCACCCGCAGTTGTTGAACTCGACGAGAGAGGGAAATGAGAAACTTTCGAATTTTGTCTATTTATTTCGTATTTCTGTGATTAGTGCTATTTGATTTTATGTTCCGTGTCTTTTTAGATTTAATAATATTTGTGGCATGTAGACTTTGAAATAATCTTAATCCACGTTTTGGCTTGAATTATTGATCCTAAAGACTTAGGCGCTTGAGTTTATATACTTTTGATGAATTCCGTTCAAAATTGCTGTGATTAAATTTTCGAATTACATCCGACAAAAGTAAATGAGGTGTGAATTGGACAGGGGATTGCGATTCGATGATATAGAAAGCACATTTAGTAGAGGTTAAAGAGTGCGTCGTAGATTTATGTTGTGCATCTGCAGGAGATACATCAAAGGCGGCTTATTCGTCAGGATTGATATACACTGTGTCGAGAATGCGGAAACATATCAGCAGATGCAGTTAGACATTCTAGGATTATGACAAAAATGCACAACTGACTGTCTATTCAAACGTTGTTCTTCAACTAGAAGATACCAATGTTGATTAATTCAAGGTAAATCGAACTTCGAACAAAGACAGTTTAAATATGTATATCCTATTTTCATGGCTAAACCTTAAGATACTGCCATTATGATACTTTCACAAAACATGAATAAATGAGAATTGTATTATTCAAGATAACACTTATGATGAGTTAAGCAAAATCAACACACTTGTGTATTAGCTTTCAACATTCATATCGCTCATACCTCATCATAAGCTTTAAGCTTGTTACTCAGCACCACTTCGAAAACTTATGAAAAATTTAGAAGCGCCGTACATCAAACGTGACAAATCTGCCTTCTGTAACTAGAAAAGTCATATGTTCGACCTTCTGCTTCAGTGCAATTCTGTTGTCGACGCTTGTCATGAATGTTATTCACATGGTAGGCCATGCGCGGTGGATTCCCACTTTCTTGCTAGACAAGCTTGTGAGAAAACACGTCGAGGCTATAATTTTAACATACAAAAGGAATTATATTTTCTAATTCAAAATTTTCTGTCTGTTTTCATATCAGAAAATAATATACCAGAATAAAGATAACGATAAATGGTATCTTCAACACGTTATATTCACAATTAAATCGATCACAATAGCTAAAATGTTAACAATAACGTTGGCCAAACTCACAGGATTGTTCTTCGGATAAATCAGAGAAAAATCTTTATCCAATTCTTAGCTTTTGACACGCATTTATCTTTGGTTAACGGAATTGTAATGGGACACCCTTTACATTTGGCGTTACAGTCGCCCGGACGACTAAGATGGAAATACGAATTTTTAAAACAGTCATTATACTCACTTGAAATGTGACAATTTGCTCTGACACAATGTTCAAGTCTACCAAACACTACGACACACATTTTCAAAGAGGCAGAAATACGATGGGTGATTGAAAAGTTCGCGGCCTGAGACAGAAAAAGAAATATTTCGAAAGGTATACAAGTAAATTTTTGACATGATCGCCCTTCAATCAACACACCTAGCCCAGTGGTGCTGCAGTGACCGGAACAATTGCTCACAGAAGCATGAATGCAAAGTGCCGACCACTGAGCTCCAATTTCATTTAGTGAAGATGGAAGTTTGATGGTACCAGTATGTATGAACATTTGTATGAAAGACATGCCGGCAGCGGTAGTGTGAACAGGCACGCTCTCTGCCTTTCGTGAGCTTCCCTATCGGTTTGATTTTGATCTACGCTCGAGATTTCTGCAAGAATTATTTAGCGTTGTACTCGATAGTCTGACACTTCTTCAGGAAGTCCACCGGCAGCACAGCTTCCGAGTCACGCAGAATGGAGTCAATGACCTTTCCCACAGACTTGATGACCTCCCACGAATCTAGTGATCATGGGCGCTTCCACTGCTTTGAATGTTCATCTTTCCGGGCTATCTCTTCCTATCTTGAATTCTGTTTCCCAAATCTTGCCTATGGTGTAGGACTTCTTCAAAGAGCTCCAACCAGATCATCATGAATCTCCTTTGGCGTGAGTCCTTTCAAGCCGGGATAACAGCTCGATTTGAAACGTTGCTATTCTTACCCACAAAAATCATCTGACTAATTGAATAATGAAATATACGTATAAATTTGCACTTATAAATACGTATAAACACGTAAAAATACACGTATAAATTTAGGTAGCTTTTGTACACCAGCATTACATCGCAATGACTGAACACTCCTCAAGCGCTGTTGGCGTATTGCGATCTAACCACCTGCGGGAAATGGCCGGGCACGCAGCAATCCAGGTTACGACGCGAACTTTTCAATCACCCTCGCATCATGCATTTGATGTTAATGACCCCTTGATATGCTCTTTCATTTGCTCAAGAGAGGATACTTTTAGTAAATTGACCTTCAGATATCTCAACAAGAAAAATTCTAAGGTGTCAATTGTGGCAAGATTTGGGGCCCATTCAATTGTCCATTATCTATCCGTATATTCTGAAATTATCGTCCAACTCTTCTCTCACTTATCGACAGAGGGAAGTCACTTGATGTGACTGGATAAACCTGTTGCTGTAAAAACAAATAATTTTATGCTTACATATTTGCATCGAAAAATACTGACCCTAGATTCCTTGAGAAGATATCGCATCAAGACCATGACTGGTATAATTCTGGAAATCGTCAAACATCACAGTCATGTGCGCGCATGATTATGGTGTCCTAAGGAGTTTCGAGTTTGCCAACAACAGGCAGGTGGGACCTTCCTAACATGGCAAACACTGGTTCCTGATACCTAATGGCGGTTATTACCTGCCTCGCTGCATCACAAGCACCCCGGATATTAGTCTGTGACGCACTGCAGTCTCTTTTGTTCGGAGAAGCTTACTACAAGTGTTTTGTTAACGATAAGTAAATGTTGCTAGAGTCGCTATATCCCATTTCAAGTTGCCTCTGACTTTCAAACGATTACATAAGCGAGTTTTTTGCCTCTCGTGAAAGACAGAGGCAATTTGAAATATCGTGATCTTTTAAGAATGGCCAATAAGAGCTTAAACCGCTCCTTTATCTATTGTACGCAGTTGATACAACACATTAAAAGACAAATTTTTTACACGTTATGGAGTGCACGTATATCAGGCGACGCGTACGTTTTTCACTTTTCGAACATTGCTTATTTCAATTCGTGGGAAAGGGCTCCACAGACGAGGAAAATCGCAGTCCATCGTCTTGTAATAATATTTATTTTGGAATAATATGAACACAACATTTCTTTTTGAAGATAACATGTATAAAATTCAAATAGTTTGTTTTCATCAATTTTCAATTCAATTTGTGGTATCGTTGTTTTCATACCATCTCTGATAATTGTATACCACCGGCATTTACGTTCTTACCACCGGCAAAAATAGTTCACGTTCTTACTATTGCACGAATCAGTCTAGTTCGACAGTTAAGCTTTCCATTTATCTTACTCTTGATTAGAGCACGTACTTAAGGGTATTTTCGCACAGCTTAATTTTACTTACATGTCAACCTGCCTCGTTGTTGACTTCTTTGATAATTTTATTGATGCATAAGGCTTTAATTAGAAGAATAACTTATTCAATCTATCGAAACTTGTTTTGACTCTAAAAGAACAATTGAATGGGAGCTTTTTTCTGTGAACAATCGGAACGGGGTGATAGCTCGCTTGAGTGATGAACGCAACGAAAGGCTTTGGAATGGCAATAATCGGAAAACTGAAAGAAGAGGGAAAATTAGGATCGTTCAAATGACCAGCTCGTAATTAATCCTGTCTTGAAAGCCTTCATTAAAGGTCATTATGGTTCATTCAAGCTGCAACTGAATTTTTCGATATTCTTGTCTTAACTAAATTCAACGTCTCATTACGCGCAAAAGTGCAGATAACTCATGACTACAGGATTCTGGGCCACACTGCATTTTCCAAAAAACTTCAACGGATTAACCATTTACCGGAAAAGGAGTATAATTGATTGAAATATTCACATGAACAAATGTTGTCTTATCTACCCAGGCAGACAATATAGAGATCATAGTTGTCATAAAATAGATGAATAGAGCGTAAAATTCCTTATTCGTAGTGATAGTCTTCGTAATTTAATTGCTTGACCGAGAGATCCTTTGGTACAGAGGCACATATCCCTCAGTCATTGAAGGTCGCAGGAAGGAATCCGGAATAAAAGTATCACAGCACTCCACAAAAGTGTGACAATGTCCGCTCCGTTCAAGTCCCCGATGGGGGAGTACGACGCTAAAACCTCTTCTTGAGTGGTACGGTATCAATTACATTCAATTTCTTCAATATATCAAGGAAGATTGTAATCAGGGGCGGATTCATTATTTAGCTGTTAAACATCAAAAACAGTTCTATTCTAATGATATTTTTGAGTAACTATTTCGTTGAAATGCTCTTTTGACAACTATTTACTATTCTGAGTAACACACTCTTGAGGCTACGAGAGGTGCTGATAGCAACCAACTGATGCCGGCATGTGTGCGCTTGCTCAAGTGACAAAAAGCTTAATCCTATCTTATCCGAGGGGGGTTTCCTGAAGCTATGCATTTTTTAATGTTGCTCAAAAAGTAAGAGCCATGACTCTATTTTTTGTGACTTCTATACCTCCTTGCGTTGTAACAGTTTGCATTCAAATTAAAACAATTTGCATCAATTTAAACTACTTCTTAAATTGTCTTTTATTTATTCTATGTTTAAATTGCTTTAATTTAAATTGCTTTAAGCATACTCCAATCATGTAATTCACACATATGCGCAAACTACAATGTAATACCTTCAATGTACACTTAAATCCCATTTAAGAGGCATAGGGATTTGCTCAAAAAGATAGTCTAATATTCTAAATTACAATTGGTTATTTTGTCATGGTGCAATGAACTCAAGCTCATAAGTTATTCGTCATATTAAAACAGTATAAATTCCTCCTACATTTTTCATTCAATATTAAAGTGTAAGGAAACAGTTATTTAGATATTGTACCGTAAATCTTACATACGCATCACATCACCATAGAAAGAATACACATGATTGTAATCTCACAATGATCAGACTGATTGCTCTCGTTAAGGGGAAGTTGCTTAGTTTCTTCAATTTTTCGAAGACGGTGCTCTGTCTGAGTTAGTGGTATTCATTGACGTGCTGAGAACGTCTGATATTCTTCTTGACATTTCGTTTCATTCTGCTTTTCGTGGACGGCCATAAAAACTCTCATAATGCGACCATAATAATAGGGCTGAGAGGAGCAGAGTTGGGCGACATCCGCAGCATTGTGAAGCCAGCATGCTGTTCTTTCGTCTGAAAAATGTCTTCGATGCCCGAATGTGATGGCACATTGTCAACAACAATTACAACACTGAAGAAAATCGCGGGACAATAACAATTCATCAAGTGCACAAGACGTAATTCCGTGATATCGATTACACTATATTGATCCGCGGCAAATGCAAGAATATGCAATACCTCGCTTGCTGAGCAGGCCCCAACAATGAACGTTAGGACCACGGGAACTGGGCACAATCACACGACAAGGTTCTCCACGTCTTGCGCAACCGTAGGATCGACGACAAAATAGATTCACATTAGTCTCATCCTGATAAAGTATTCCCTTTGAGACCCGGTTAGCTCCATGATCCTCTGCACAAAAGAGGCCTTTCGTGCTTTGTTTTCTTCAGTATTTTCAGTAGATGGCACGAAGGAAACTTTCTTTACGATGTAGAGTTGATCCTTTAAGTGAATCGAAGATATGTTGACTTGAAGTTTAAATTGATGTTGAAGGGAGATCTCTATTTCTTCCAAAGTCACCTGAAGATTCGTCTCCAGCATTGTTATCATGTGCT
This sequence comes from Prostheceraeus crozeri, assembly GCA_907163375.1. NCBI lineage: Eukaryota > Metazoa > Platyhelminthes > Polycladida > Euryleptidae > Prostheceraeus > Prostheceraeus crozeri. Next base: position 101,265 of record CAJQUW010015369.1, on the reverse strand, counting down.
CGGTATGATCACTGGTCACTGGCCACCTTCTTGCTATATACTCAACCACACGATCTGTCTTCAATTTCCTTCTACGCCATTCACACCCATCGACGGGACAGTTTGGATCTTTACACCATTCGCCAGTGCGACGGCCTCAAAGTCTTCATGTGCCTCTGCACACTCGAGTATCTTTTTCTTGGATGCCCGGTCACACTCATTGTAGCTTCCACGTAATGTCCCTGGGCGAACTCCAGGATCACGAGTACCATTGGAGATGTTCTAATCAATTCAAGTTACTTATAAAACACTGACAACGTATGCATGAAGCTGGAATTAACATATTCAATCACAAATGCATCTACGTAATTATTTTGCAAATAGTAGAATATGTTTATGAGTAATACTGTCAGTTTTATGTGGCCATGTGATGTTTGTGGAAGAACCGTCGGTGGCAAGTCGATTTGGTGCATAAGGTATGGAGGCTGGGTCCACGAATGTTGTTCTGGCATAAAGGAATAGTTTCAATGCGCAGGACCTCCAGGATCTTCCGTTGCATGGTGTGTAAAAAATCTTACTTTTGCAGAAAAGTGGAATTCAAATTTCAAACAAGGCAACTGATTTGGTAGAAACTGATACCCCATCGAGACGAGCATACGCAGATTATATAGCACCGCAATTTTGGATACGATTGAATCACAGGAATTTCAGAATCAAAGAGGAGGCTATCGGGTTTTCGGAGCACAAAATCGTCCGCGTAAAATAGGATTATGTAATGTAATAATAATTGTATTATTGTAGCAACAAATACATGGCCCAAAATAGGCATACATTGCACATTTTTGAAAAGAATAAATATTGCATTAGCCGCAACTATCAAATATCATTTCTAATGCATTCTACTAATACTATCTGATCATTTCTATACATGAGGTTGTCTGAGTACAGTATGTAAAAGGATCACTAAGTCTGATGTCGACAAAACTGTTCACAATTTTAGTTGGGAAGATCAAGCGGTATCGTTGTCGGCGAGCATTTAATGACAAAAGATCAAGTTTCTTTAAGCGAAGTTTATAATCGAGTTTTCGCAACTGCAGGAAGAATCGAGTCATTCGCCGTTGAACACTTTCCAGTCGACTAACATTCTTGGCTCAATATGGATTCCAAATAAGATAACAGACTTCCAGATGGGTTAAAGGGCAAATCTGGCTGAAGTGGCATATACAGCTTCAAGTGTTAGATTATGTGTTAAGCTTAGATCGCTATTTGATGGAGTTCAGATTAGTGAACACGCAGCTACCTACATATAACAATTTCGACATGAATCAATCACACTGAAAGTTGACTCACTTTTCTAGTGGGACTTCCATCGCTCCATTGTCAGCGCCACCCTCTTCATGAATTCGAGTGTATAGGAACTGAAGAAACCGCTTGAAGGCATCGAAGAATGGAAAAAGTGATAATATAACAATCGCTTTATTTGAGAACACGCGAAGATCTAGACGACGATGAATCTCTAAGTCCAACTCTAGTGCCTCACATTGCTCTTCAGACAATCTAGAGCGATCGTAAGGCTCGTAGAAGCTCAGAGAGGATCCATACAGCTGCAATGTGAAGTAAGAAATGATTACTGAGATCGTTGATCAATTAATGCGTCTATTTGATTTTTTGTGTAACTACGAATTTTAACAATGTAGGATGAATTGCAGAGAAGCCTAGCTATGTTGCACACTAATGCTCAGAATTAAATTTCCTCAATTATTAAATACAATTAATTTCCGTAATAACTCAGATAACAGCCGTGACAACAAAATGCTAGTGAAAACACCCGCACATTTCTTTTTCTCAGAGAAGTTGTGTTTGTTGCAAAAGCTTGTTGTTGAACATCCTTTTCAAGTAAGATTCTTTGACATATCAGTTACTCCGTTTTATACATGCTTGCAATTCCATTCATTAATATCCAGTTCCAGACCTCGTCAATAATTGGGATTAAGTAATCAGATGCGAAGCATGTTTTTTGGATGCTTTTAGTAATTAAAAAGCCAAAGGATGTGACACCACGTCGTTTATATTATATAATATTTATGATCTCCAGATGACTCATTATGCAACTATCAATGTGACTCATTTGACTTATCGTCGACCTGCATCAAAGGATTGTGCTTAGTCCGGTAATCTTCGCATTGGTAATGTAGGCCACATCAGATAATTGTCGGCTTGGCTGCTGCTCTATGCAAGTGACTTGGCCAACATCGCCGACTCGCTCGATTCGCTTAGACAGAGATTTTGCCGCTGGAAAACCAACTCGGAATCGAAAGGTTTGAAGGTCAATGTTATGAAAGCAGAAGTTCTAATCAGTCATCAGAAAGTCTGACAACGCGACGCTTCAAGTTGATAAAGCGAATTATCCTTGTGGAGTTTGTAAGAAGGGAGTTGGCAATAACTCGATCCTTTGCACCAAGGATGTGGAGCGGTACAATTTTACCGCTCCGCTCCGATTACACTTCGCTTTCGCTCCGCTCCGCCCCAGTCATTTTTTCATACCTAGCCACTCCGCTCCGCTCCACTTAAACTAAATCCTATTAATTTACCATACCATAGATAAAACGATTTCCTTGAACTTTTTAGGTTGTTTGACTACTGTAAATTATGACTGACTTCCACTCTGATAATATGCTTAACTGCAAAATATTAGCCTTATGCCTGTCGAATTTTAAATACGAATTATGGCCGATAATCATGAATGATTTTAAATAAATAATGATTATAATTTAACAATACTTCGAAAGCGGATTGCACATTAGCATTAATAGTGATTCTACACTTATCATGTGATAATAACTTAGTGACTCACCTGAAGAGTAACCGCAAATATGTGTAACAATCAGAAAATTCATTCTGTTGCAGCCTCATACTAGGTAGCAATACGATGCTATCAGGTAACGATGCTCGCTCATACTGATATAAGCATGAATAATAATTAATAAATTGTAGTTTTCTACAGGCAGAATTTTTCTTGTATTTTTGAAATGATAATTTTGTATCAGAAAAATTTGATAAATTTGATAAGAATAATTTTGTATAAGATGCAAGGAACGATACATCGGTACTCGGTAGTACGATAAGAACTTTGCATAGAAGAATTAATGAACATCTGAAAAACAAGACTTAATCCATCTATAACATCTCATCACATGTCAAATAACCTAGCAAAATATATCTGTGTCAATCATTCATTAACCTAACATTCCGTGAGCCAATGCACACTAAAAATTTGAACCCATCCATGGGAACGAATATGAACTGTCGGACTTCCATTTTTAACTTTCAGATTTCTTTCAATTTTAAATCATATCTTTATTGGCTTTCTTATTAACGGTTTATACAACCCTTCCACTTACTGTATAACTTGAGAATGGAGTCTTATCTCCGAATAATGTTGAAAAAATAAATAATGGACTAATATCTTACGAAAAATAGTGTAATAATAATAATGTAAAAAATCATTAATTATGATAAAACTTTGTTGACTTTGTCAACATCAGGTTCTCTCCCACTCCACTCCGCTCCGCTCCAGTCAAAATTTTCTTTACCGCTCCAGTCAAAATTTTCTTTACTACCGCTCCGCTCCAAATTTACTCCCACTCCGCTCCGCTCCGCATCACTGCTTTGCACGCTGCAAGAACTGGATCCAGCTCCGGTGCACGAATCTCTCAACGCTGCGTGTGGAGCCTAGCTTTAGATGCATAAGTTGCGAAGGTCACCTTATCAGACAAGACGCTCTGCATTAATCAGCATATGTGATGATAATGCTGAGGTCATTGAATCGTTTTGCTACGGCGACGTGCTTAGCCAGTCAGGAGGCTGTTTTGACGCCACAAATGCGGGAGTCACGACTGCTTGGAAAACTTTCCACGAGCATCTCTCTGTACTCGCTTGACACAGCAGCTCTTTCCGCCGAAGAAGTCATATCTGCCGAACATGCGCTAGGAGTGTGCTGTTAAATCTATCGGAGACTTAAGCCGTGAAAATATAAGACATCAATCGGCTAGAAACGAAAACTCGATGATAAACTGGATCAGCTCGACAAAATTGAGTGAATGAAGATCAATGACGGAAGTGAGACGAGCCCTACGAATTCTAGATCTCAGAAGTATAGTTCAAATCGGTTCAGATGTTTAGGTCACTTGGAGGAAGTCCGTGGTCTGAACATCCGAGGAGGCCACAAGAAAAAGTGGATCTGCAATGATGATAAATACCTCCGTGACCTGCGACTCGACCGCAAAACTGCTTAGGATCTTGGGTCATGGTGATATGCAATCTGACTCGAATGAATTGATTGAATATCTTCACCTTGAATCGACATGACATGAAAAGATTCAGAATTCCGCTATGTCAGCAATATATGTTATGGCAATTACAACTACAACTGCTTCATTGAACCCGCGCTAGTTTTGTTTTTCTTCTTTTCTTCGAAAAACTGTCCGGAATTGTAGGGTTAATTTAGGAGACTGAAATAGTTGCTACTGGTATGTGATTTTATGGGAGACATTCTAAAAGCTAAGTTATTCAGTTTTGAATTCATTTTTTAAGAGCGATAATTATTCTCGACAGATTAGATAATGCACATAACTTCTCCACACAGTTCTATGAAAGACATCTTTATCATTTGTTAATCAATTTCTGCAGAAACTACCATAATATTCACAGTTGTGATCGACTATCTTCATCTCTCATAAGGTTCTACTTCAGTTGTAAACGACAGATTTCAGTCTTCGCTTTCCTCCCACGAGAGCTCTTGATGATTCTTCATTACTTGACAGAATCACTAGAGGTTAATAACCTTCATTATCCACGAACATGTGATCAGAAGCGAATAACAGAAAATTCATAACCAGATGAGCATTATCAGTGATATCTGCGAGAGGAAGAGGTTGAAAAGAGACTTGTCAGAGAAGAAATTTCATCTTTTATTTCTAGAAAATAGTTATCACATCTACAAGTTATTGTCAAATAAAAACTGGTGAGTATAAACTAGGTAGAAAGCCAGATATCATTAAACCAATCGGAAAACTCGTCCTTCCGAGTATTTTCATGACTTCAGCTGAGGGACTACTTAAATTCCGCTGAAACCTAGATTGAGAACATACAGAGCTCAAAATAGTGGCCCCAAGATTTCATTTTTTTGATAACATGTGCTTGTACATGTAGCAGAAATAAAGATGGTTTTGCATGAAAATCACAACCTGTGATTGACACTACGACTAATGGACTAACTCCCCACATTCTTAAACTTGTCTGAAGCCTATTGACACGAACTAATCACTGCAAAACATCGGATACACGTATCGGAGGGTATATTCTTTCTGTACAAAAAAGTTAATGCAATTTGAATGAATTAGAGGCGACGTCTTAGATTCAATAAAATATAATGAATCTCTCTGAGAAGAGGTGGCGGAGCATGTGAATTGTCACGTTGTGAATCACTTTTTTCACCTATAGGTACGTCTACCAGCCCTTTGCGTGTGCTAACCACTTGCATGGACACCTGCAAGCGTATTCTCCGGCCCCGTTCAGGTCTTGTGTTATGCAGTCTCTAGAGATGATTAGTTGTCCCTTCTCATTTTTTAGCTTCTGCTGCATCCGCTTTCTTTACCCCTAGAGCTCTCTTTTCTAATAAAATGCCTGCTCATCTCATGCTCGAAGCAATTTGCACCACCATCTGTTGAGTCTCACTTCTCTCCAGCAGCCTGGCCCCACAGGTTCCTCTTACTCGATTGTTCAGACACATGCGTTTTTTGTTATCGTCTCAAAAAAAACAAAAATATGAAAGCTTATTACGCACATACGTGTATTTCAGGTGACTTCTGTCTTCCACTCCTTTTTAAAGAATTTTCACCCCTAGCACAGCTACGAGCCATGAACGAAGCCAGGGGTTACTCTAAAAAGTAATAAATTGCATTATTCTAAATAAAGAAAATGCAAAATAACAGTTCATCTAATCTGATTAAGTTGTCCCCATCAGAAGCCTGCTCGCACGCCTCTTGAAAGTATCAAGATTGTATCGGATTTGTCTGGGGAAGCTGATTCCAAAGCTGTGCCGCGCGAGTAAAATACATGTAGCTCTTCGAGCGACTCACAGTACGTGCGCGCTCTAAGCTCACATGTGCATTAGCCCTGCGTGTGCTTCTGGAGAAGACCTTAGTTTTGGGCACGCACTCATTTACTGCAGAGCTGCTTCTACCGAAATAGTCTTTGTAGAAGAAAGAGACTGGGCGATGCAACATTCCGTCTGACGGAGAGCGGCTGCAACTCGTTGGTAAGTCTCATCTCACACCCATAAGATTGGCAAGTCTTTCACCTATAAGATTCTGAACACGTTTCTCAACCCGTTTAAGGAGGTTAAAATATGTTTGTGGGGCGTTGGCCCACAGATGACAATACTCCATCCGAGGACGATGATTTCTTTTCCTACTTTTCAGCTGCATAAGATCTCTCCACCCCATGGTTCTCAAAAATGAACTTTCAAGTCACTTGCAGATCAGAATGAACATTGACTCGGCTTTACTGGATTTCATTTCAAAATCTTACCTGTTGTGTGTTTATTCTTTAATGGATTAATAGTCAAGCTTAAGTGGTAGGACAATTCAGTTGGCTAAGGGCCGCGAATCTGTCGCCTCGAGAGACTCCACCGCCCTCACTTGAGGCTAGTGACCCCAACCGATGAGATTTGAGAGCGTGGAGGCTTCCCCCTACCTTACTACAGAGCAGATAACAAAAAGCGGACCACCTAAATTATGCCAAAATTCAATCGAGTCCCATGCCTTCCAACAGTGTCGCAAAACAGCGTGCCATGCATCATTCGAAAGCATAAATTCTCAGTTTTCAAATGAGCTATAAGCTGCTTGCATCCGCTATATTTTGTTCGTTTCATTTTTCATGCATTCAAGCTTCCATAATATGGCGGTCAGTCTTGCTTAAGTTGACAGCCAAATAAATTGGAAGTGCTTGATAAAATTAATTGTTCTTTTACAATTATTGATCGAAGCAATGAATTCATGATTGAGAAAAAAATCTTCATTTTCCTGTCATCATCGACAACCTTTCATTGATGAATAAAAAATTAGTTGCCAATAAAGTGCAAGTAATGTTTATTATCAGTAATTTCACCTATTCAGCAATTGTGCTCCCTTTCACATTAAAAATGGAGTCGTCAACTAGCAACTCTGTATCTATCTGATCAGATTGTCGTGTAAGTGAACATTCCTCACTGGCCTAAGGCGCTACAGACTCACAATTTTGCTTAGGGATCACTGCTTGAATTGACGTCTTCTGCAGCTCGGAATGTCATCTGCCTGGCGATCGGAAACCGATTGTCGAAACATTTTAATGTGATTCAAGAAGTCGTTGAGGAGCATGGATATATAATACCTTAGAAATGTTCAATGTGGAGATGCATGATGAAGTTCCTAGTTTTCTTTTCCTTGCATGAACTAATAGCCTCAATGATTGAGAAAAATAGTCCATAATGAAGTTATATCGGGTATAAAAAGTCTGACACTAACTTAGTCGAATTGTCAAACAGTATCAGATTTATCAATGCATGTTTTTGTCTACTGATCCCTGCCCCAACCGCAGTGGAAAATTATAGAGCTGATCATAAAAAAGGACCACCTAAATCATGCCGAAATTCTTCCAACCACGTCGCACAGCAGCGTTCCATACAACACTCGTTCAGTCGAGAGCTTACATTCCTAGCTTTCAAATGAGCTATAATAATCTTGTGTCCGTTATTGCGTGCGCTTGACAATGAACTGGTCAGTATATATGACACTGCAGTGGTTAAGATATAAAAAAGACCTCAATTTACTTATTGTAACTTTTCAACATGGAAACATGTTAGCATGATAATGAATCACGTACGATGCAAATTAGCATTTTCTGAGTTTTCTTTTTGATATGTTGGTCATCGAAATCGGCGGACTAGGAACGCAATGTTGATAACTAGGGCAATTGTTTATGACCTAAGATATAACCAAATATGATCTTAAGTTGTAGCAAAAATTATGCTTCCCTTTACAGGCAAAAAGTTAAGAAGTTCAATTTAAGGCAAATAAAACGATATATTTCAAATTATTGCCACAATATACCCATTCACAGCAAAACAGTAATGTAATTTACTACATTTGATGTTCAAAAAGGTCTGCATTTACATAGCAGCTTCTTCAACATAGAGAAAGAACGCTCTACCAAAGCAGCGGTTGGTTGGCCGGCAAGGAAAGGCAGACGATAGACGAGCCGATCCTGTAACATTAATATCTGCAGGCAACGCATGCATTGGAACTGTCCTCAGACTACATCGCGCTGATGATAAGACCAATATTGCGTCATTCTGCAAGCATCAGTCATTTTCTACCCCCTCTTCCCGGCAACTCTAAACAACAGAATAATGACCAAAATGTGACTAAATATGATCAGACGCAGAAAATATGACAAACTATTACCTTGGCCTAAAAATATGACATGAAAAATTGCCCTAGTGATAGTTGAAAATTGTCACAAAATCGTGTCTCTATTGCCTGAAAATGTCATTTTGTCAATTTTTTATCAAAACTGCTTGTGCTTGGTATCTTCAACATCCTTCCGATGTAAGGACGAATATGCAAGTTATATTAAAATAAGTTCAATAGTTTTCTTCAAACTTCATCAACAATTTCCTCATGACTACAAAAATTCCTCTCAATGAATGGATTAAAATGAATAGTGTACATTGTGCAGAGAAGAATGACACGTCTTCGCTAGTTATTTGTACGTCTCCGTGCAGCGAAAGCATGACAAAGTCAATCATTATATTTGCGATTTTGTGACAACTTTCAGTTATCACTTTTTCTTTCCTAATCCACCAATTTCGATGACCAACATATCAAAAGAAAACTCAGAAAATGCTAATTTGCATCGTACGTGATTCATTATCATGCTAACATGTTTCCATGTTGAAAAGTTACAATAAGTAAATTGAGGTATTTTTTATATCTTAACCACTGCAGTGTCATATATACTGACCAGTTCATTGTCAAGCGCACGCAATAACGGACACAAGATTATTATAGCTCATTTGAAAGCTAGGAATGTAAGCTCTCGACTGAACGAGTGTTGTATGGAACGCTGCTGTGCGACGTGGTTGGAAGAATTTCGGCATGATTTAGGTGGTCCTTTTTTATGATCAGCTCTATAATTTTCCACTGCGGTTGGGGCAGGGATCAGTAGACAAAAACATGCATTGATAAATCTGATACTGTTTGACAATTCGACTAAGTTAGTGTCAGACTTTTTATACCCGATATAACTTCATTATGGACTATTTTTCTCAATCATTGAGGCTATTAGTTCATGCAAGGAAAAGAAAACTAGGAACTTCATCATGCATCTCCACATTGAACATTTCTAAGGTATTATATATCCATGCTCCTCAACGACTTCTTGAATCACATTAAAATGTTTCGACAATCGGTTTCCGATCGCCAGGCAGATGACATTCCGAGCTGCAGAAGACGTCAATTCAAGCAGTGATCCCTAAGCAAGATTGTGAGTCTGTAGCGCCTTAGGCCAGTGAGGAATGTTCACTTACACGACAATCTGATCAGATAGATACAGAGTTGCTAGTTGACGACTCCATTTTTAATGTGAAAGGGAGCACAATTGCTGAATAGGTGAAATTACTGATAATAAACATTACTTGCACTTTATTGGCAACTAATTTTTTATTCATCAATGAAAGGTTGTCGATGATGACAGGAAAATGAAGATTTTTTTCTCAATCATGAATTCATTGCTTCGATCAATAATTGTAAAAGAACAATTAATTTTATCAAGCACTTCCAATTTATTTGGCTGTCAACTTAAGCAAGACTGACCGCCATATTATGGAAGCTTGAATTCATGAAAAAATGATACTATTATTCACGCTTGTAAGCTATTTTTCCTACTTTAAATAAAAAAAGATTTTCAATATAAATAGATTTTGAATAAATAGATCAAAGATTTTTTTCTGAAACTTCACTACTTTATGGACTATACATTATCAATTTCATTACAAATTCTTTAAGTCAACTATGAAAAAGTGTGATCTAAAGATAAGATACAAACACCTCATTTATGAATATTTGAGATTACGATATAGGCTGGTGAATATTCTTCATATGATAGACTTATGGAATATTGTATAGACTTGAAATGTCTCACACATCAAAGACAGCTTGCGTAAAGATATTTATTCACCATTAAACTGATGACATTTGCGAGATATTTTCTGTCTAATGACTTTTGTACCCGAGCTGACATTTTTGCCTCAGATTCTTGTTCCTGAGCATAAACATGATTTTAATGCATGAGTATATAATGATCCCAATATTATGAATTGCTTTGGCGTATTGGTATTAGTAACTGGTTTATAATGTGGTTTATTAATAATATTAATAACATTGGTATTAAAGATATAAAATTCATCAGACTTCTTGGTTTGTAGGGCATTTTTGAAAACGAAGAAGGGCAGTGCTACTTTTTTAATTATATTTAACTTATTCTGCAATGACCATGAGTGCAATTGAAATTGAGACATAAATCCCTTGGACAGTCAACAGCTCCAGCAAACGTGACGAAAGAATATCTCTGAATTTTTCCGAATCCTACTAACAAATAATTGATTGGGTTGATGGGCTATTTCAATGGCTTTCACACATTTGTGCACAATGCGAATTTAAGATGGGTGCGAACTTTTTCAATTTCAGCGCAATGTGATACCGCGCTTGTCATTCCTTGATAAGGATATTTCTATCATAAGTTTCCCTCAATTCCTTGCCATATCGTGCTACGTAAGATCAATCAAATTTCATGCGTAATTGTTTGTAAAATAATCGGGCATCTTAATGGTCAAATTGACATCAAACATACAAGTCAGCATTAGATTCCACCGTCATATGATGTAGCTTTTCGAATGTTAATGAACATAGCTCTCACTTAATTGCTGAATAAGAACTGAACAATCATTGTAGCGATTTTGAACTATGAAGTTGCAAAGACAGGAAGAACAAAATAATGATGTCTTGTCGTTCTTCCTGTCAAGGAAAAATCACGCATAAATTCTTGGCACCCATGTCAGTCATCAAATGATTCATATCAATGCCGAAAGGAATTTCATCGACACAGATCAAATTCCAACCATTGTTATATTTCTCGAATCTAACATCCAGTATGATTCTGAGGCATCTCGTTTGAAAGAAGTTACAATCGCGAACACTTCAAAAGAATGATTTATTAAAAAGAAAAATGTGCAGTAAAAAGTATCAGATACTTGACATGATGGAGATGTCACAATTCAAACATAAGTTCTTCGTTCTACAACCTGCATTACAAGAAGGCAAACATCATTTACATACTACGTGGATATCACATAATCTGTATGAAGAGCGTCTGTGTACTTATACGAAGAAATCGAACTGAATATTACATTTTCACGACTCATAGTTCATTAATACTGATTTCAATTGTGTTATCAAATTCTTCTACAAATTTATTTAGAAATAACTTAGAAAAGCTGATTCAGGGTTTAATGAAATGAGCATGCTGGCTGAAAGCCAGCATGTACACGAATTCACGGTATAATGCTGCTTTATACAAAATGCCGCGTTTTCTCGAGCAAAACCCGAGGTTTGCATAAGTTTTTGGCCATTTAAATGCGAGTTCTATCTGAGTTGGGCAATATGAATAAATTTTCGAACTTATTCAACTGTCTAGATTTTTTAGAGATTAAATGCGGACATTGTGTATATTGATAACATATGGGAATGCGATAGGAGAGAAACCGAAGAGAAAGATGATCACTTCAGTAAAGAGGAAATCAAGACGCAAAATTTGCAATATGTAGAACCAGAGACTGATATTTATCGACGACATGCATTAGGTCCTTTAAATTGACAGTATTCGAGATAATACTGTATTCAAAAAGTTTTCGGAACTACTCTACACTAAAAAAGTTGAAGTCTGAAGCAAACCGCTGACAAATAGTTAAAGTATAGTTAGTTAATAGTTAAAGTATGAATTGAAATTTAATTGGATTTTGTTTCCAAAATCCATTGTCATGAATGACCTCTTCACTTTTCAAAAATATCAGCCTAAAAGATTGACTCATATCCCCAAGCTTCTCAATAACTGTCAAATTGGAAAATCATTGATGAGAAGGAAGATGATGTGAATCTAAGTCTAGTTCAATCACTGATTCAAGAATGACTGATGCTATGAACATAATAATAAATACTGACATTTCCAGTCAGTCATTTACAGTGGATGAATGATAACACTCTTATGACAAAGGATATCTATGCGGCTCCATTCGTTTGAAGCTCTGAATAAAAGGTTCCGACAATAAATTCCAAGGAAAACGTCTGAAAAAGTATCAGACAATTAACCACCTACCTCGAAAATCGTCAGACAGTGCCTACTCATATAACTGAAGGCATCATCTTTCAAACGTGTGTGAACATTATGCCAGCGCAAGTGAGTGGCAATCTGTTCAATATTTAATTTAAGGTGAAATTCATAAACTTCAAGTGGCACAGAGTATGTATAAAAAATGCTCATTAAAAATACACTTTCAATTGGTATGCAAATCAGCAACTGATCACATGGCTACTGGCTGCTGTAACACACGATCACCACTGCTACAAATTTACTGAAGCAACATACGTCAACCTAAGTTGAGCTTCACAAAATTTGATGTATCTATGCGACCCTGAGAGTTCGTTGATAACTACTATCTCGCAGGCGGACGTAGCTGTAAACATTTGCACTGATTTATGCTGTTTATAACATTATTTTCAAATCAAGCACAACAATTTAGTTAGCATTCGGGTCATGTCCTTGCACAGACGCCTTGAAATTGCAACAATTGTGTACTACCATCCGATGCGGCATCGATTACCTCCGATTACACAATTTGCGCCAATAAATATTTTACACTACACTGATGCAGCTTACTCAAACTGAGTCATTCTTTTCTGATATGTTAATTCTGTCATGCGCCTACCGCCTACCCATCACTTGACGTCTACGCATAACGGAACTTAACTGCATCAAATCTATTATTTCAATAATGCAGTAATGGCTCAGAATCAATTGGGCGCATGAATAAGTATAGGATATCAAACGATATTTGAAAGCATTATCAACATAAGAAACGCCGGACACAGGCCGGAGCTTGATTTATGTTAATGCTTGAAAATATCGCATGATATCTTTCATAACGCATAGTTTTACCTGCAATACAAAGTGTGACATCTGATGGATTCAGTTTTGTTGCGTGCATAATACACGGAATTCATTAGGCAAATACTACAGAAATCCATGCAATAGTACATGGAAATATCCAAAGTCATTCATTTCCATTCGTATCATTCAGCGCATGAAGGTGGTGTAGATGATTCTCTTCGATTGTACTTAAAACACCACAGTAATGGTATGTCAAATTACTATTTTCTAACTTGTTCAAATCCAAATGACAAACCAAGGAAAGCAAGAAAAATTTGAATTTCTATATCTTTAGTGACATACACATGTATATGATATATCTGATCATATTCAAGATAGCGAGACTTAGACTTGATAAAATACATAAATAGATCAATGGTCCGTCTAATTCTGATGGTAGCGAAAGTCAATAAAGGCATCGTATTCTGATTGTATAGGTAACTTCAAGTGTCTTAAAACATATGAATCTGTCAATATTGCTCCTGTGTACAAAATAAATCAACTAAACTTATTAGCGATTGATAGCTTTCATTTGGTAGAGCAATAAATTGCTTAAATTAAGACTGGCTTTAGACAAAAATTAACGTTGAAAACATTTTCAAGTAAAAGCATGTAGAAATTACAGCATAAAAAGTAGCTTATAAGAATTCGTACGCAATCCATGAAATCTTGAGCCTCAAATGCAACAGCTTTTGTGTATGAAGTACACTAAGAAGACTACATACACGCATTAACTAACATTCAACCCAACCATAGCAATCCGTCTTTCCTAATTACCAAAATACATTAACAATGTACAAACTAATCAGGACGCTGATATATTCCAATGAACAAATTGAAAATCATTAAATTGGAAATGAGATTCAGCCTTCAACCAACAGGAACCGAAAGTTCCTGAGTCTACGGAAGCCATATCACTGTGAACATGTGATTCACCTTTGGAATTAACTATCCCTTAGAAATATTATGACAATGTTACGCAGCACGACCGTGCAATCATGTGTGGTGTATACAGGGTGTCCGTAAAGTCGCTTGACTTTTAAATTGAATATCTACATGAGAAAGCAATAAACTTTTTTATCACAAGCCATGTTATATTGCGCAACATAAGGGGGAATTTACGAATCCAACAGTAAGAAGCCAATATTTGATGACTAAAATGTTCAAATCAAGTGTTCGAAATGATTGCCATCGCAATCAATCACTGCAGTCAATCGCCGAATAATATCGAAAACAGCAGCGGCAAATTCTTCGCGTGTGACTTCATTGCAGCTATCAGTGATCTTCTCACTCAACTGGTCCAGGCTTTGTGGCTTACCATGATGGTATATCTTCGCTTTCATCCATCCCCAGAACCAAAAGTCGAGAGGATTCAAATCAGGTGAACGTGGAGGCCACTCTCGGTCACATCTTCGACTTATCACGCGATCACCAAATGTCTGGACGAGGAAGTTTCGTACTTTTGTTGCAAAGTGGGGTGGGGCACCCTCTTGCATGAATATACAGGAGGACAATTTGCGCTTTTGCGCAAGTTGAGGACGCACGTGCTCCTTAAGCATCTGGAGATAGGAATCAGCTGTCACTGTGTTGGAGAAGAAAAAAGGTCGTAGTCCAAACTTAGCAGAAAATCCCATCCAGACACATAACTGAATGAAGGGATTTTTAGATGCATGTTGATGGTTTAACATCTGACCAGATACGGCAATTGTGCGTGTTAACGATCCCATCTAGTGAAAAATGCGCCTCGTCAGACCAGACAATGCCATCGATTACATTCTGATTGTCGAGAAGCCATCTCGCAAACTCTAAGCGCTTTGGCTTGTCGCCGGCTCAAGTGCTTGCACGACTTGTAATTTGTACGGGTAAAGTTTTAGTTCATGCCGAAGGATTTTTATGGACACTAGTCTTTGAAATGATACCAACCTCTTCAGCCACTTTGCGAACTGACGTGACTCCTAGCTTTGATTTTGAACTAGTCTCCTCGACGACGCGATTCACAGTTGCAATGGCATGTCATCCATTGACGGCCCACTGCGAGGTTTTACATGAACGCTGCCAGTTTCTTCAAACTTTTTGATGATATTTGCAATCGATGTTGTTGTAAAAGGATCTTTGTGAATGCGTCTTTGAGTCTTAAACATTCGAAAGGGCAGCTGTAGCACTTCTATTGCATCCATAGAAGCACTGAACTATCTCTATCTGAGTCTGAGATCCATTGTTAATAAGATAGGCAGCGATCGTACCACTTTCACATTGAGATTTCGAACATAGCATGACACACGCGTCTTTGTCATTGGTTAGCGTAAAACATAAGTCATAGATATGGATACGCAATTCTATGCCATGAAGGCTGATTAATTTGACGTTCTCAATTGAAGATGATACGATATGAATCAATCAATGACTAAAGCATGTCGTCATGGCTGGTGATGAAGTTTCATAGTATTGAATAGGGGAAAAATTTTGAGCTATGGCCCTAGGTAAGGTTAATTGACATAATTAACAGCACAGCTAATTGACTTAAACATTTTCTGAAACTGAAATGAATTCACCAAAGCTTAAGAACTATAATTGCACATATAATATTCATTACAAAAATGACCGTATGCAGAATGTAAAATTTAAGCAGTTAAATAATCGAATATTCATTTCTTATTGCTAGATTCGTAAATTCCCCTTCATGTTGCGTAATATAGCAGGGTTTCTGACGTAAACATTTATTGTTTACTCATGTAGATATTCAATTTAAAAGTCAAGCGACTTTACGGACACCCTGTATATCGTGCAAACATCGAATGTCGACACAAAGATTTGACAGATCAAATGGAGGCACGGTCTATGGCATAATGTTCACTCCTAGAGATACATTGATGCCGTTGAAAAATGGCCTTTGATGATTTTTTCAGAGATGTAACCAGTCGCCAGTATATCGGCATCGGACAGGAAAATTTCTGAAAAGCTGCATACCTGACTATCGGCGTCTTTTCTAAAAAAACGAATAGAAGAAATTAATTTAAAAAAAGAGTATTAAAATAAAACCGAGCAATATATTTTGAGAGTGCTTCCCAGTGACAGCTGTTACAGCGAATAGTTTCCATGGCACAATCAGAGTTGGAAAAGTCGGAATTGGAATTAATTCCGATCCGGAAATAATTCCATTTTTCGTCGGAATTGGAATTGACGATATTTAAATCTACTGGAATTGGAATTGACCTTGATAAACCTCAATTCCACTTTTTCGATAGACCTGTGATAAATCTATTTGTACAAAAATTGAAATCACAGTACTCGGCCGTTGTATTAACTGCACGCAGAGATAATAGAGAGATAGATCGACAGAGGTAGCTTTATTCTATTGTTGAATAAAGGGTGTTTTTTGTGACTTCGATGGGCCTACAGCCCCGGACAATGTTATTTCAGCGATTAAGCAGACAATGAAAAGACAATCATCTTTGTTCAATCTGTTATTTAGTTATTTATCAAGTAAGATAATTAATCAAAATATAGCAATTGTTGAATTTAGTTCTTGATAGGATAAGCACAAAAATTGGAGATTAACTTAATTGTTGTACACACGAAAAACAATTGGTTTGGAAAGAGGAAAATTAACGCTTCATTAAAGGGCAGCAACCCTGTCAGTTCAAATCATAATATAGACAGTGTCTACAAATTATTCTAATAATTAATTATTCAATTACATGAGCTTATTATTCAAATTCCAATCACAACAATTGACAACACTAATTTTAAAGACTATAGTGATATAGATACGATACGCAACGATAAAAGAAAAACTTTTCACTTACAGTTCACTTGTTAATGTTGAATTCACTTCAATCGAGCGGACTCACTTATACCAAAATAATATCATAAATATCATTCTCACTTATACCGTCAATCTTCAATCGCGCTCACTGCTGTGTTGTTGTTCGCTGGCAGTTGTTGTTGTTGTTATTTCTGCAGTTATGCTACACCGCGAGAGCCCGGAGTTCTTCTAACAGCTACTGAAGATGTCGTATGTGTTGTTGTTGTTTCAATTTCTCATCGTGTCTAATTTATACAAATTTTTGAGACTTGACGATAAAACCACTTTCTTTTGAAAATTGAAAGAGTTTCCCTTAATCTCTGCTCGTTAGCTTTCGACCCGACCACATTTCGCTCTTATCACAAAATTTTTAATCTTCTTTTTTAACATGGACCATTAATCAGATTTCATGATATCATTTTTATCGTCGCTTTTTCTTTCATCAACAATCATGTTATTCGCACACTGAATTTCTTCTGTCAGTTTATTAATAGATTTATTCGCATCTCATCTCTCTCTCTCAGCGTTTGATT
The DNA here is from genome assembly GCA_907163375.1 of Prostheceraeus crozeri. NCBI lineage: Eukaryota > Metazoa > Platyhelminthes > Polycladida > Euryleptidae > Prostheceraeus > Prostheceraeus crozeri. The sequence goes on along the minus strand of CAJQUW010015369.1, from coordinate 83,646 downwards.
CTTTGCTGACCGTTAACTTTCTTTGAAGGTATCAAAGGTTATAGCGTATTCACTAAGGATAAATTTAAAGAAGCCATTAAGTTCATTATAAGCGAAGTTTCTGTTACTTTCGGAGGTTTAGTCTTTCAACAAGTAAGAGGAATTCCTATGGGTGGTAATTGCAGTCCTCTTCTTGCGGATTTGTTTCTTTTACATTGTGAATTTATTTTTATGACTAATTTAATGAAGAATCAGAAGTACGGTCTAGCTAGATTATTATCTAATACTTTTAGATACATCGACGATTTATGCATTATTAATTATAAAAGTTTGATTCCTTGATACACAGATTTACCCACCTAGTCTAGAAGCCAGCAGAAGTGGGAGTAATAACAAACAAGTAGAATATCTTGATATTAACATAAATATCACTGACTGCGGCACAATTCCATCTGTTTTTCATGAAGTCGACCATTTTAATTTCCCTGTCACCCTTTTAACCTTTCCGCAAAACTGTATGCCCTACAGGACAGGAGCTAGAGTGTTTGCTGGACAAGTTTTAAGATATGGGCGCATCTGTACATTGAAAAAGATTTCATCCAAAAAGTCAATCGTACAGCTACTACTCCTCATTAAGAGAGGATATAAATGCGTAGATCTCAAGCAAAGTGCTGAGAAGCAGCTGCATAAGCATAGTGAAACTTTATTGAAATACAGATATTTTTCTGCTAAGCAGCTTCTTAATAATTGTGCGTGCTTTCATTGATTCAATTGATTTCGAGGCTGCTTTCATATAGCAGGGCCCCGCTTGGGTTAGTTTGAGCGTTCAGGAGTAGGGGCCGAAACGCGAATCCTTACCTAAGTTCCTGCTGATGACCTCAATTGCACATTTTTTCAATTAGGTAATCTGTTGTAGTTGTTATTTCCTTTAACCTGTAGGGAACGCCACATGGGTCCTTTTGAGGGATCAAATTCTTTTCACTTATCGCTATCTTCTACTTCATCTTCTCAATCAAAGCATTAAATTTCATTCTGACGCAATTTACATGTGCAAGCATCTGGGCGACCAGACCTGCAGATTAAGTTTTGTCAATACATATAAGCAATTTCCGCAATTACTACACTGCCCAACACACAGTGTGGCAGACAGGCAGGAGTTCTCGAGTAAGTCATCAATTTTTTTTTCTCACTCTACTTATATTTACACAGTACTTTTTTTTTCATTACCTACCATTTGAATATTTTCAACATTTACATTTGTGTTTTATTCTTATTTTTCACATTGGTTTTACTTACTGAATAGTTTGATTTGTGATTTAATTCATTATTAACTGTGTTTCGCCTAAGGCTAGCCCTTGCTAATTTGATTTTCTTTTTTGACGAGATATTGAATATCTCGTTTACGAAACGAAAATGGCGTAGGCTGACCGGTTACAAATATACATGTACGCAAGAAACATGAACTATGAACATGAAACACATATAGGAACGACGCAGGGAACGGCACACAGGAACAACGAGGATAGGATAAGGGCAAATGGGTTAGATTGAAACGAACAAACGTTAGATACATTAACATAAGACACTATACGCGACATGCAATTATAGGAATTGAATATTATTATGGAATTGAATTGAACTGTTTCGACTGGAATTGGAATTGGATTTGGAATTGAAATTTCTGCTCCGGAATTGGAATAGGAATCAAAAAATTTCGGTGGAATTATTCCAGCTCTGGGCACAATGGCCAAGTGCTTGGCCTAGCGATCTTTTGGTCTGGAGGTCGAATCTCGGTGGTGTCATTGGAAGTCGGCAGGAAAGGCATCTGGACAAAAGGCATCACAAAACTCTAGACGAAGTTCGACAAGTCAGAACCGCCGAAGCACCAATCGGGGAGCATTGAAGTCAAAGCTCAAGAAATGCCGCTTTATTTTTTACTGTATCAACATGCAATTTTGCAATTTTCCTGACTGATTTTAAGGTCGAATTTTTGCAGATTGATGGCAGTGACCTTGTTTCTACATTTTAAGCAAACTGTCGCTTCACCCCGACTTAATAGCCAGAAATTCTATCCACTGCCTCTCGGATTACTTTTCATGCTCGAGTTGCACTCTCGTACAACACAATATCACACACTGCAAAATTACTATCGTTATTCATTCGTAAATGAGTACGTATTTGCATAGACTAAATCACTATAGAGTATACACTAAGCAACCAATAAAGCGGGAAAGCAAGAAGGAAGGTGGGTTTTTTTTATAGATCCCTAACTGAGTTTCTCAATATTTTAAACTTTTTATTGATATAACCAGTGAGGACAACTTATTTTGATTGTTTTCGAAATGATTTTCTGAATTCTGGTAATATGCCTGAGTCGACCAAAAAGTTCAAACTCGACATTTTTCAATCATCGAATTGATTCGTTTCTTCATGCTAAGGAATCATTCTTTGAATTTTCTGCAATTGCAGGCAAATCATGAAATACGCTGATATGATGCACCATTTCATTTTTGCCAGTTTTCAAAAATAGACGAGCATTGCATTCAATCAGAATCAATAACGAAGTGATGTGATGCTTCCAACCAACTTTTTCAGTGCCGAGATTAATGCTCCTTAGTGTGCTGCTCCAGTGTAAATTGAACGATGAAAGCTAGTGGTTTAAACGTTTTACTGAGAATAGGGACTATTCTACTAGGGACTTTGATAATTATTCCGCTGAAGAATAATTATCAAAAATAATTCAATTCCAAATTTTGCTGCGTGCTTGCTGTAACTCTTTGGCAAAAATAATCGATGCAAAACAGGATTGACACATAGGAAGCTGGTTATTTAATAATCTATTCTTAGAAAATAATTTAAGAGAAATCACTGGGAATCATCAAATATTTTCTAATTATCAAGTTTTTACCTGAATGTGGGATCGTGATTGGAGTTAGCCTGATAGGTATTTCCATTACATAAACTCGTAATTTTATCCAATAATCCGTCAAATAGGTCGCTCAAATTATTCTGTTTGCATAATGATTCTGGGTGCGAAACTGCTTAAACTTGCAGAAAATAGCAAGCATCACATTTTGCATGACATCTTACCTTAATCACAACCATCACATGTTTTGTCAATTCCAATTTGGAAATTTAAAAATCTCGTGGTTCAATTGTGTCGATTATTTTTATCTGATATTTGTATAATGCGTTTTAAATGCTGAATAGTGTGCTAAACTGAACTTTGTACAAAAACAAGAATGTGATTCTTAGGCACATCGATGAAGGCTGGGTCACCTAAGAAAATATAATTCAATTACCTTCACGCCTTCGGCATCCGTTAACACAAAAGTAGAACACTCCGGTTTAGGAAGCTCATTGCGGGCAGGCCAGGCCTCTAACACTGCTCCAGTGGGCAAGCCGAATAAAGGTACAGACTCGGAGAGGGGACATTCAGGATAATTTGTTGTTGGGTATCGACTTAGGATGCTACCAGTGTAAGCCAGCTGATGATGCCGCACTCGAGATGACTTGTAACAAACGAAAACGGGTGAAGATAACTGAAAGACAATTAGAGTTGATTGTTTTAAACGTTTCAAATGTTAACATCAAATGTAGGTAATTGAACTTACTATTCCTTTGTTTAAACTCTTGTCGATTTTGATAAAAGCATGTGGTGGGCTTTCCTCCTTATTTCCAAGGATAACGCAGACATCAGTGACTACTGGACAATTTGCCCCAGCAGTTGGAGAAGCACGCTTGAACGTCAAATATATTTCCAGAATTGAAGAATTGCTGACGTTCGCCGGACGTCCATAAGGAGTTTTGCGGAGTACCTCATGACCATGGAGAGGACTATTTTCTTTAGGATAATAAAAAACTCCAATTTCGGTAAGCGGAGGCTTATCCCTGCCACGTTTAACACAGAGATACATAGCAGGAGAATTGAATGAATCATTGTTTAAGTCAGCTGGATGGCCCGCCGGTGTTGTCTTTATCACTTGAAATCCACGAGGAGGTAGCTCGTCTGTAAAGTTTTAAACTTTCTCATAAATGCTACTGGACAGAGTGCATGAATCAGCACGCTAGTCTCTATTGAAAAATTTCAACAGACCAGACAAAATTCCATACTGGCCATTATGATCGAAACTTTTGAGATTACATGAATCAATTGATGACAGAAATGCTGTCATTCGAACTGAGGTGTAGATGAGAAACAAGTTAGATCAAATAACGTAGCCCTAGCGTTGGAACACTTCTCGAAGTTGTTTTAGCTACATAAACAATTTTTACACAATTGTGTGTGAAATAGATATGATATTCGATGTTCCTATGCAAGTGGATTACACATATTTATGTAACATTCATTATTAGATATATTTCTCCTTCATTTGCAGTTTATACCAAAATATTCACCTCTTAATTGTGAAGCATGATCGATCCTTGACGCTTTCATAGAGGAGTTTGTTAATTACTACCACGAAATATATATAATCTTCTAATTTTCGCGCCGGAAGCATGGCAATGATGAAATGTGGGAGTGGGCGTTTGATTGTCGCAGTCAAAAGGCAGCTGATGTGTTAGTAGCATTCTCATGGTTTGCGATCTGGCTCTTCATCATTTCGCACGAACACTCTTTAAATGTCGCATTAATTCACGAACTCGATTCACGAAATTCAGATTATTTTTCTGATTTCAAATTTCATCTTTATGCCATGAACATGATACATGCATGCTAGGGTGAACATGGCATTTGGTAAAACGCCTTTTTTTCCAAAAGTTAAAACGCAACCCGGCAAATTGTTATATTGATGAAAAGACAATCCTCATCTATTCGACGATTTTCTCAATCGAATTTGATTTAGATGTCGCGCAATATTTAGATCAAAGAGAGATCATTTTGTCATTCTTTCGTCTTTTGAGCCAAGCTGGTGCCATCTTCAAATGATCTTTTTGATTTGACATATGAGTCACATTTATACCTGTCGACAATATTCTATTCATTGTTCTAAAATGCTTAGTTTTGTCGATAAATGACATTTTATGATCAGATATCATGACAAATGTTGGTCATGCGACCGCTAAGATTCAGCTCAAATTTCAACCATAAAATGCCAATTAAAGACAAAGCCACGTTTTTTTAGGTATATATAAAGAACTTCCAACAGATATGCATGAGGACCCTTGTCAACGAAGACTTGAGGTAAAAAGGTAATTTGAGGTCATATGACGTCACAGGCTATTTTTATCTCAAATGACGAAAAAATGACAAAGTAGCCCCTCTTTGACTTAAATAATGCGTGACTTCTAAATCAATTCCGATTGAGAAAATCATCGAAAAGATGAAGATTGTTTTCTCATTTATTGCAACAATTTGCTGGGTTGCTTGTCAGTTTTTGTAAAAAAACGCTTTTGAAACACACCAGTGTACATACACCACATTCATAGCATAACTATGAAACTAGAAATAAGAAATATAATGTGAATTTCGTGCGACATAAGAAAGTGATTTTCATAGTGCTAAATGACATTGTTCTTTGCAAAATTTCCGAAGCACCGTGTACATGCATGTCGCTATCATAATAGCCTTAGACAATGAATGTTCATCTGACTCCCGACTATACATTGGTAATAATAGATTGCTAAAAAAAGTGGTTCGATGCTAAGGACTACACTTGTAAGCCAGGGCTTGTTGTAAAAAGCTTTTCATAATTCACTCGGAATTGGAAGTGCGTCTCCATCAATCGTTTATAGAGCCTGCTTAAATCTTGAGCCAAAGAAAAAAATATTTTTCATGAACTGAAAATCAGCAGATTGTATCATTTCTTCCTTGAGCTTGGATTATATAGCAAACAATAATCAATTTTTAACAACAAGTAAATATTGCCTACTTCTCATGTTATTGCTATACGCAACTACTATGCATATATACTGTATATGATCAATTCAGGCCAGATTCAAAACGTGCCGTAGGTTAAGACATGTACAAGAACAACTCTAAGTTCATCACTCCATGTCATGCAAGTACCTACAAGTGGAGGGTTACCAAAGAATTGAAGCACAAAAATGAAATTTGCATATAAGCATCGACTAGCCCGCCGAACTTGTAAATGCGGATTATCAAGCTCAGGTTCATGATTCTGAGCCAAAGTCTTAAATTTTCAGGAGCTTGGACTTACAACCGTAATTAAGAGGAGTTATCTGAGCAACACGCAACATACAATGAGTGCCTCGATTCGTTTCCGTTCATTACTTACCGATGTCTTCGCCCGCTTTCACTGAGAATCAAACATTACAAAATTATTACATCGTCATGCTTACATTTAAGTCCAGTAAAACGGAATGAGGTTATAAATCAAAATAAAAAGTATTTCCATCAGTTGTGGCCAACCGAATGAAATCTAACTCGATTTTTAAATAACAATTTCAAATCGAATCGATTCTCGAGTCAGCAGCAGATTCGCAAGTCAAATCGAATTCGCATGACGGTTCTTATTTCCATAAAGTACTTTTGCAATCCGTGTGCCTTATTTAACAGAATGCATTAGTACCTGTTTCCACAACTTTTATATTTTAGACATCGCTAAAAGCATTGCGTTGACGAAATAATTCACAAAATTGAAAAGCAACTGCATCTTTGATAGAACAATTTAGAAAAGTAAATGGCTGATAGTGTTAATTCTGACAGGTATGCTTACTTGGTCACTTTAATGAATAGCCGATCTAGGTTAAAAGCTCGAGGTAGAAATTTGATGATTTGTTGATGGTAAACATCACATAACTCTTCCCGGGTTATAATATTGCACTATTTCTCTGAAATTTCTGGGTAATTTCCAGGGATCAAAACAATGATCGTCCGATTCCACGGCTTCCCAAGCTCAGACACGACAATTCTTTAAGATATACCGGCATGAGTCTTTAAAATACGCTAACTATCACGTGCCAGGTAATACTCAATCTGAGCCGACTGTTTCGAAAATAAAACAGATTATTCTAGGAAAAGTGCCTCGATTTGAAACGAAATTGTGTTTGATGACGGCAGATTCCGAAACGAAGTGAATGATGGCTAAGTTGAAAGCGTGTGGCTAAGTCATCCGCAATTTTTGATTTTGCAATTAAGTCTTTTGCATAATCAACAAGAAATCCACCGGACTTCTTTCACTATCAGAAATTCCTGATGTTTTTGTCATTTTCACATTTTTTGCCACTAATTTCGCTTTTTGTTTTTTCTGCAGAGTGAGAACCCTATAGTCATAAACTTTTGAATTCAGTTGTTTTGCTTTGTCTTTCATGTGCATGTATGTACTGATCGATAATATTTTAAAAAACTACACCAGAGCAAAACACTTTCGAATGGGTATACTGTAACTTAATATAAAAATGATTTGATAATCTTACATTCGTTAACATTGACGATGGCAATATCTGTGATAGGATCCAACCGCAAAGTCCCGTTTCCATGTCGTATATCATCTTCATCTTCCTCTTGCATACGACTCAACTCTAATGGTTGCGGATTGTCAGGTGGCAATCCTACCACGAGGAAATACTCCGCTATTCGCTTCCGATCCGGCATTGCGGGCGACTTGTCTGTGCCCAATAGTCAAGTGCTGAAGAGAAAAATAGCAATGATTATGCAAAAAGAATGGCGAAGTGAAAGCCTATTTCCACCTTTAAAACATATTTATATACTAAAAAAGAATTTGACAATACTGCTATCATGTCAATAAGGAAGGTAATTGATGAATCGATGAATGACATGATTCATAAGTTAAGCTCAACTCATCGTTGATATGTCATACCGGTTTCAGTGCGTGTGTACGCATCATCATCAGTGACAACAACAAAGAACAATTAATGTGCACTTTCATGCAAGAATAAAATTCATGGACAGATAATGATGAAATAAGGATACAATCAAACAGAATGACAATACTTGCAAATAAAAACAGCGGCTATGACTTGAATGTGTTGTTCTTTAGCTTTTTGTGTGCTATTGCTGTAGTGTGATTTGATTAAACGTGATTCTGCAATTCTAGTGTGTTGTGTTTGTGGTAACATTTTAAAGACGTGCTCTGTAGGTATGTGTCTCTGCCATGTTTCTGATGGTCTACTTTTTGAATGTCCCTTCGTACGATGAAAAGAAAGCAGATGTTTCCTGAAAATGATCATATTTTTAAGAATTGCACAAAGAAATCAAAAAGAAAATCCAAAAAAGAAATTCAAAAGAAAACTATACAAGAAGAATCCAAAATAAAAATTGCCTACACAGCCTACAAAACACAGAACACTTGCCAATAAAATTCTATTTAACGACCACTCTTCCCTGGATCATCAACACGATTGTTAACATTGTCAAAAAAGTTTCATCGCAGAGACTCACAAACATTCATGAACATGCATGTAGAAAGCATCTAAAAGGCAGACCACTATCAGAAATATCATTAACCACATATGCCAACAGAATACAGAATATTACAACAAATATGACATACAAAATTGGAGAAGCATTTCTAGTCAAATCACATCACAGGAATACCACATAAAGCTAATGAACAATAATGTAAAAGTCAGAGACACTGACTTTATTGTAAATATTGTCATTTTGTTTGTCCCAATCGTTATTTCGTCATGATTTATTCTTGCAAATCATTCCTGTATAAAAGTGCTCATTTATGGGTCATTGTTGTTGTCATTGATGATAGTACGTGTATGGCGTGTTGAAACTAATGTGACATTAAACTAATAATAAAACAGGCTGACCACCATTAAAACCAAAATTCGGAACACTGTGGTATGATGCAAATTGCTTATGCGAGAGGCACTCGGAAAGCTTTTAGTCGAGAAAGATCTGTTCAGCCAATTGATTTACAGCTTCTGCATTTTTTCAAAATAGAAATCAGCAGATTATATGGGCAGTTTCATTATTTCGAAACACTTCTCCGAGCAGCTGGACCACTATCAAAAGGGTTATGTTCGCAAGAACATCTTGGAACTCATCGACAGCGTATTGCTTTTTTGGGAAGATCCAAACCTGCGACTGTTATTTAGTTTCTGGTTTGTAGCAGCTTATCCATGTTTTATCACCGGTGATGATGTCAGACACAGCATTACTTTTATTACAAATGATGTTAATCCTCCTCTGCAACATTTAAGTTAATTGTTTGCCATACTACCGAAAAACCGTCGCTTCTATCGAATCATATTTTGGTTATGTGATTTTGTCACGTTTTATCACATCAACAATCAAAAACACAAATTTTGTTTTGAGATATTTTGAGATGAAAATATGTTACATGTTGTCACATCGGTCCACCATAGTACAAACACTTTCAGTTCTTGATATATGAATGCTTTGATGACTGCCCGTTTTCGTGGAGATTGAATAATGATGAGACCTAATCAAAGCCTCTTTCACATGTGCCACAAGGGCGAAACGAATAATGTAGCCAGAGAAGTGAAACATAGTCGGTTCTAAATAAAAAGCCAGGAATTACAAGTTGTCAGATGCTAGATTAGCCTCAACAATAAATAGGAAGTTTGAGCACACGAACGTTAACGCGAGAGCGCACACGTTAAAAACTGTACTTTTCGAAATGTTCAGTTCATAAGCAATTTGTCGCTGACTGAAATGTCTTCTGCTTTTATCTGGAGGAGTAACTGCTAAGGTAATGGTGGCTTCTCTCGCCGGTGAGACTATGCTTCCTCGTCGTCCACTTCATTCTTTTCGACATTCTGCCACAGGAGATCCATATCTTTTAAGGATAGAAGCTACACGTTCCATTTGTCTTTTATTGATCTTACTGAAGAACTAAGGAAGCACTTCAGAACATTTTGTCAAGCCCCATGTTGAATTTTCTTTCCTAGATAACACTATCACCTTGCGTTGGAAGTCTGTCAGTTGTTCCATTCTTGCGAATTCGACGATCAATAATTTCTAAAACTTCAGTTCGTTGCTATAAATGTCAATACTTGTCAGTGCTCTATATATAATGTGTCGTCATAATGGTTGGATGGATATCTATAGTGACAAATTGATCATGCTTTGAAATATGAATGCACGTGAAACGCGTTGCTATTTGGTAAGTGGTGTTCTACATTATGTCGTCATATCGGCTGAATATCTATGAAAGTGACAATTCAATCACGCTTTGAATACACGAGAAGTACGTTGAGACGATAGTTTTACATTTGATTTACAGTTTCACATAGTGATTTTGAATGAGTCAAGGACACTAGGAAGTTATGTTGAAAAGTAAAAGAAAAAACGGTTACCATTTTTAATGGGCACCCTGTATTCGGACTTTTCGAACCATTTCGGACTGGTCCGAAATTCCGGACTAAGTGGTCACCCCGTAATGAATGCGTGACTTTCTGTTAAGCTGAATTATTCGTATGTAATAGTACTATGTACAGCCTAAATTCTCACATGATTGTCTGAAAGCCATGTTCGGTCAGTGCATTACCTGTCAAGGTATAAGGTCGAAATATTGGACTTAGAAAATACACATTCTTGAGAAAGCCAGGGTCGCTGTATAATATTTGTGATCTATTTGTGCTTACTATAAAACCTTTGATAGACTGCCATGGCGGTTAATTTTTTCAAAAAAGTTTCTGTTTAGGTGGAGTTCTACAAGGGTGGTGGCATGTTTTTCAACTACGCTATATCCGCGCCATGAAAGGTCGAAAAATCGATCAATTTTCGTTTACATTCTACAGTTTTTTTTAAAAAAAACGAATTTTGCAAAATGCTTAACTAAACAACGCCGGCACATCATGAAATTATTTGCGATTAATTACAGCAGGCGTTTTAAGCTTTATGATTAAATTGCTTTATGATATTTGCTAAGTGAATATTTAATGAACCTCAGCGCTCTGCGGAGTACACAGGATTGCATTCCCGACAGTAGAATAGTGGTGTTAGCATAGAGTAAGTATATTAGGTTGAGTGGTAACTCTGCACTTATTAAATTCCAAATGTGCATGCACTTCGATTTTATTAAATGAACTCAGGGGAGATACAGTCGGAATTGTTTCAAAATGTGAGACATACATATTTATGCAGTTTTGAAGAAATTACAACGGAATTGACTGATCATGATAGCAAAGCAGCATTTTACAGATTGTCCGTGTCATGACAGCCTTGGAGAGGTAATATTTGTTAAATTGGCAACTCGATGACCTGCTATTGCTTTCATGAATTATAATTATGAAATTTCAGCCAAGAAAGCACAATAGGATGTCGACTTTTTCATGAAGCGACTTCCATTACAAAACGGATCATGAAATTCCCTTGATAATCAGCATAATTTCCGCTTAGTTAGGATGCTTATTAGCAAATATTCATTCCTTTTGATATCCAACTTGTTGCATACTACTTACATAAAGGAGTCATCTCTGTAGTATATAAATTTGCCAAATTTTGCAATTTTTTAAAACTGCTCAAATAATTTTTTGGACCACGGCGACGTAATCTCCGCAAAAAACTGAATCTTTTCATATAAAAACTCTCCCTGCATACAGATACTTTTTTTGAGTCGACACTCTACCTATATATCCCTACTCTATGGGTGTTAGCGTCCTGCTTATATCAATTCTCAAAAAGCCTCAAGTCAAGTGTTTCAAACGCGTGAAATCCCTGCTTTTGGGTGTTTTTAAAAATTAGCGAACATATGTAGGTCAGGTCATTAGAGTTTTGACAGTTAGATATATGAAGATATATACAAGACATATTCCCACGAGTGCATATCAATCTTAGTGAAATTGAGTGACTTAAAAAATGACTCAAAATTGCTGCAGACATAGCTGGAACCAGCCTTTATGAAGACATGCATCTTTAAGGGAATGCACTACCTGAATAATCAATTAAGCTCTATGCTAAATCAACTCCATTCTAACCATAGAAATGGACCTCCATCTGGGCCGTTGTAAATTTTTAAATCCAATGTTGTATTTCATGGTTTAAAACTTCTCTCTCTACTTTTGTCATCACTTTTGTAGACATGCTATCAGCGTTTGTATCCGATTCTCATTGAAACAAATACACGCTTATCAATATTATTATCTATTTGTCTTCCGAATGTCTACGGATAACTATGGAATTCTTCACTACTTCATAGTTGACATACCTATTCAGTCCCTTCCATTTATTATTCCAATACTCTTCTGTTATCACTGATAACTTATCAGTTATGAAATGTAACTATTCATGAGCGCTGGCAAAAAAGTAAAATCATAGATGTCCCCAGAAATCATGCTTCGATTGCATGCTGAAACTGAACTTGCTTTGGCCGGCATTGACAAGCGGACAATTCCAATTATGTCGCACACAACATTCGTGGGAAAATCGATTGGCACAAATCTGTTTAATAATATGGAATGGCTTATGCTTTATGTTGGATGTGTGGAATGAGTCGCACTTCACATAATATGATAAGCTATCTAACCAATATTTGTGATCATCTCAAAAATTTATGAAAAATTAATAAAAATGGTGTCGGACGTAATCGCAGAAATTCAATTTTTCAAATTGAAGATTTCACACCAAATTTCCGGCGAATTACCGACGTTTGCGTTATGCATCTAACTGATTACTGAAGTTGATGTACTCAAGTGAGCATGTCTAGGAGGTTGAAGTTAAGAAATGAATGATAAAAGATGGTCAGCAAATTGCTTTTTTCACGTGTCGGACGCAACACGCGGGAATTGACTTGTAAATCATTTCAGAAAAGGAATCTTCAATTCGCATTTTTATGTTTTTGAGGCATTTTGTTTATCTTTAGATTGTACAGACAGATTTTGAAGTTGGTTACATTGTTTGCTTGATACATGGACTAAAATGTGTATATCTCAATAGAGACAATGTGAGACATCAAAACCAGACAATTTCAAATATCTGCAATCCCAGTAACACGACACACACACAACAAAGTGTGGACAAACAATTGTATATGAGCTTGGGAGATAGAATTCAAGCTGTATAGTTGGTGGGCGAAAGTTGATCAAGTTATTGATTATTGAAAGCTTCATCGACACACATTTGTCATATCTCATCTCGAAGATCTATGTCCATAGTCACAGTCTCAAGATATGTAAGTTCATTTTTACTATGGATATCGGTGAGAACGCACGCGTAAAGAACTATATATTTATGGCAGCATGCACGACATAAAGGAGACAGGTTTCGAAGATGACAGGGATTTCACAGTCTCGGTATATAGAATTGTCATTCGTTTAGAGAGAGACTGGCGAAATCTTGCCACAAAGAGTCGGAATCTGGAGTAAAGCTTTTCGAACATCATATGAAGACCGACGGAAAATGAAGGGCAAGCATGATTGATCATCTCTTACAGCGTTGGATATAAGAATGAAATCAATCGACGCCGAATGCTTGGTTTGATGGTGGCAAAAATCGGTTGAAAGCCCTACAGAAGCCGCTTTCTTGGACAGCTCGTATGAAACTGTTCGCGGACTGCAATGGGCTCGGAATCATAAGGATGGGACTTCAGCTCATTGGGAAAAAGTGAGATAGGCCTTTCCACTGCTTTTCCTGTACTTTTTCTATGGTCATTTATGATTAAGTTAATTAGATTGCATTTTAATCAGTTTTTTTTATCTTCAATTTTTTAACTCATCAATTATAATATCAGTTGAAATATGTCTTATCTTTAACTATTTTAACCATAAAATCAGTTTTTGAGGGTATTTTATTTTTAAAAATGGTTAGGCCTACGTCGTTAAAGAAAGTAAATAAAGTTTATTGAATTTCCTATCTTTCTTCTTCAGGTTATCTTCAGTAATGAGAAAAAGTATTGAAGTCCAGATGGTTGATGGTGTTGTTGATGTTGTTGATGGATCGATGAATGCTAATCAGTATCTTTGTGTACTAAGGACTCGTTTGGTCTCTCAGGCAAGTGGTTGGTTCGGGGATGACTTCATTTACCAACAAGATAACGCCCCCCCTACCTACACAAAAAAAGTGATCAAAAATACTTCGAGGAGAAGAAACAAAATTCGAGTGTTACATTGGCCGAGCATTCTCCAGGACAGAGCCCTGATAGAAACAATATGGGCCATCATCAATCGACAACTGGAGCGACACACCTTACCAGTCGAGTGGACTTGAATCAATCGACTTTCTCGACGTAAACAGCGTGACTGTGAAGGTGGAGCAAAAACTTGATGGAAGTTGTAAAATATGAAATGTTGAGCATGCTTCTTGAAAGGATAGTGAGTCGTGGCCACACAAGCCAAAGGTGGCCACACCAAGTTTTAACACGCTGGTGTACTAAAATATACATTGTTTATGGACTTGTAAGACTTTTGTGTTCAGAAATTCAAAAGAATCAAAGGAAAATAAACATAAAGGCATATTTATGGTGAAAATTGTGGGTGAACCAATTAATATGCTCGCTACTGTACTTATTCATCTTAATGGTGTTGTATAAGGCACGTCATCCATATCTACGATTGCGAGTGAAACACAATTATGAAAGCTTTGTAGACGCCTTTATCAGGTTCTACACGTACTTTTTATTCGGTCGTCTTCTTTATTCGCAAGATTGGACCCTAAAAAATGCAGCTTTGTTCACAGCATAGATACTGGACTTACAGCAAAAAAAGTAATAATATCCACTTCGTAATTTGAGAGGCATCAAAGAAAGGGCAAACGGAAAATTATTTTTCCATCAATGAAACAAAAGATCTCATTCAGCATGACGCACCAACTTGCACATATAGCAGTCTCATTAAGCGAAGGGAGCGTGTTTCCGTATTCGTGTGACGTCATCGCTGCCAACCGACGAGACACAGCAACCATAAACAAATGCAGTAGTTTTAGTGAGAATACTTTGAAAATAATAATTTGCAGTGTAGGCTTATACGGTTGTAGTAACCACAATTGGAACGCTATGAAAACCATTGAATAGCACAAGCTTCCCCATAAATGTCACTTCGACTGATGTGGATTCATTGGTCAGACAGATCAGGTGCTAATGGAGAGAAATGGGGCCATATTCATTTAATGCTTCGCTCATTTTGTAGACAAAATTTCATTGAAGCGGATTTTGCTAGAGATTCAGAGAGGTTATGAATACCTGTGTGTTTATATTTTTCTTCGTAATTGTTTAACTTGCTGGCATTAAAATTACGGGAAAGAAAACAGATTCGCATTAGAGATTCAGAGGTAGAAAACGACTCTGAATTGTCATCTGATTCGAATATTGAAGAATCTCCTGATGTTACTTTATTTCCAGGTAACTGCTTCTTCGTTCACTTCGAAAATTTGTATGAGCTGTTTTAATTTTGCACAAAGTGCGTTTCTTCTACCCATTCAACGTCTAGAGTGCTCTCATGTCTAAGTAGGCTACTTTATTGAAAGTTATATATTGCCTCAACGACCTCATGCACAATCACTTGGTCCTTCATAAAGAGGCTTCTATTAGCAGATATTGCTGCAACAACTTCAACTTGTACCTCAGGAAACACTTATTCGAGGCTCAATGATGTTTCTGATACATTGAATTAGCAGATAATGAGTAAACAAATATTCCTATACTGAAGATTCAGAGGTAGATTGTGATGCCAATGTTAAATGAGGCCTACAACAACCTATCACCAGAAGTATCCACATGCATTCAAGAAAATAGTGAAGCAGTAGTGATTGGAGATTGGGAGGTGAGATATTTGTAGCCTCGTCTGTCTTGATAGTAACGTCTGATGCATGCTAGTACTTCTGTAGACTTCAACTGTTGCTGAAATGTAAACTCCGTTATTTTCAATTATATTTTTATTTTTAAATCATTTGACGTGTATTTTTAGTGAACTTATTATATCCTTGTGTTGATTGATTGCAAAATATGGCAAATATTCGCATTCTGATAATTGAACACAGATATTGCTAGAATTGACTTTAATCAGTGAGTACAGAACTTGAATACATGACGGTCCCATCAAAATATGTTCAATTATAATCAAAAAATATAGAAATAAGCATTTGCTAGCAGTTAGTAGTGCGTTACATTTTAAATAGCACCTAGCTTGCGTCCTAAATAACGGCATGTGCTTCGAATATTCTTGCACTTCGAAATAAATAATTATCAATAGCAAATGATGACTGATCCAGTGCGATAATAATATATAATCAAAGCAATTTGCCTTGACAAGCCAGAAACGGCTGAAATCGATCGGCAACTGATAAAAGTTGTTTTTCCTTTTGTAGTATTATTTACATATATATATATATATATATATATATAATGAAATTTTAAAATTGAAAACACGACTTTTACATAAGCGCTTTATTTTCTTCAGATGCTTTATAAGTGTATATATATATATACACTGTATATATCGATGCTTGACGTGTGAAGAAAACAATAACATATTAATCTTGAGATATTATTTTTATATCACACGAATTTATGCAATGCAGTACCAGCTGCAGAAGACGAAGGCGAAGAATATACAAGACGTTCAAGTTATAGAATTCTTCAGGGAAGGCATCTTTCTTGAGAAAACCGTCTTGGAAGTTTGGTGGCTGCAATCGATAAATTTAAACACATCCAAAAATAAAATCCGATTCAATGAAATGAGTACAAAACGAGCGAAACACTATATGGTCCCGATTTCTCTCCATTCGCACCTGATTTGTCACACCAATGAATCCACATCAGTCGAAATTTCTTTTTCGGGAAACGTATGATATTGAATGGTATTACAGCTTTCGCACTGTGGCAACCGTGTAGGCCTACACTGCAAATTATCATTTTCAAAGTATTCTCACTTGACCAGGTCAGACTGGAGACGAGAAATTGAAGCCGAAAGGATTGCATTCGTCTATGATTGTTGTGCTGAGTTCTCGTCGGTTGACAGCGATTACGTCACACGAATAGGGAAACACGCTCCTTTCGCTTGATGAGTGCTTGATAATGTAGGTTGGCGTCATACCCAATGACATCTTATTATTTTATTGATGAAATATTTCCGCTTACCCTGCCTTTAACTAGGCCCACCAAGGAAAACGTAATGACACAGAAATTACATCCAACACTTTATTTATAGGAGTTTACCCCGGCTTTGAGATATAGCCTAGAGTATGCCTCATCAACTGGTCACTTAAGTAACGAGAATAACTGCTCACATAATATTGCATGCTGTTACGTGAATTTACTTGTAATAAGGAACAATTACGATCATCGAAATGCATCACTTGCTAAAACACATTCAAGTAAAATTTGCAGTACGGATAGAATTCCAGAAGAAGTAGACAGTCTATATATTTAAATCAATGATAAGCAAGTAACCCAAATAGGAGGGCACGGTATGTCATAGAATAGAGTATGCTAACCAAGCCTAACGGGACGTGTACAAATATTCATTTTTTGTCGTACAAAAAACAGGGCTATATTTCTCATGCACTCATTCATGTGATTGAATCAACGGCAACGGAAACAATGGATGGAATACGTGAGCTATCTATATTATACATGCTCGATAACTGAAATACGATTTAAATCGAAACGGAAATAGGTGTACAAGTATATATAAGTTCCGCATGAGGGCGATATAGGGCATAGGGACCAGTAATTGAACAAAAAAATCTGAAAACATGTTGTACAGCCTCGCTAGTATTCCATAGAGCTTCATACACAATGAATTACTAAATCAGCTGGAAGCAGCTGGACATCACAAGACACATTCACTCGCGTTTTCTTTATCAATGTCGTATTCAAGCAATCACTTCAGATCTTTCACTCCTTGCAAGATATCAAAATTCGATCATCTGAATTATTCCACATGACTGACAATCAAGCAAAATTTTAATGTCAGACGTAAATTACGTGCGAACCTAGAATTACTAGCCTGTAACAGAAGCTCCAATCGAAACAATAGGGACAGATAGACCACGTCAGGCTGAAAGAGAGTTGAACTCGTTTAAAATATCGATAGCCTATCAACAAACCTAAAAAACGTTCAATCTTGGTGTCGAAACAAGAATCTGTGATCAGATGTGTCTCTCCTAGTCTCTTTCTCTTACTCCGCCTTGTTTCGTCTTCCAAGAATTTCTAGTGATTTCTTAAGAGAAGAAAACTTATTTCCTAGTCACACGAGACTCCAAAGCACTCAGTACAACGAGGTGCATCTTGTCAAAGATGGACTCGAATTATATCGCTTGATTTACCGTAGATATTTTTTAGCTTTTAATTAATTGCGAGGCAAAGGTCAGTGTCACAGGTTAGCCGTGGTAGTAGCCATGAGACCGACATTCTACCAGGTCAGCCGTTGCGGCTCCTGATTGCGGCATGCTTTCTGCCTGTTTTGCTTTGACTTTACTGCTTTCTGCCTTTGGCCAGCTACTTAGCATCTTGCCATTACCTTTATTACATCAGTTTGCATACAGTGACGCTTTTTTTATCACAGTGCCTTATTTCAACGACTTAAACTGGATTTATTGAGTTATTTTACTGGATTTCCACTCTTCGACATCTATCCGTGATTGTTCAACCTGCTTAGTACAACGCTTCGCTCCTTAGTCATCGCACTCTCAATCCGGCCCCTTTGTGTACATATTTTCCCATGCTGCTGCGAACATTATCGCCACGCTCGCCTCTCCTCCTTTCCCCCGCGGATCCCCTTGTGAACACAAAAAGCAGAACCAGTTTCATGTCTTGCATCAACTCCCTCCTGATGGATCTTTTTTATAAGAATATTTCACAGCATCTCTAATTTCGGTGTTTTTCCTTGACAAAATATTGGAAGCTGCAACTCAATTTTGTCTGATAGAGCAATGAAATTGCTTTGTAATGTTTTTAGCTTCTTAGATTTTATGTCATTGCCTTCATTTAAAAATAACAATTCCTAAATTTATTAACGCTGAGGGTAGGTACAAAGAGCAAGGTAGAAAGTTCAGAACTTCGCTCGCTCTCGAGAAGTAACGGTATCATCATCAAATATTTTGAAATCAAACTGGAAATCATGTGTTGTAAGTGAATCAAAAGTTAATATTTGTACGTTAAAATCTTACATGAAATCAAAAGATTCGAGATTAAATACTCGTAGAATTATGTTTAATGAGACCATCACAGTTTTACTATTTGTACAGTTTTTCAATTGTACTATTTGTTTTAATATCTTCATTAGGCCTTATGCATATTCCTCATTCCATTGTTTCTTTCAATTTATATGCATGTTAGATGCATTATCAAACTCCTGAGGAGTATTTTTACGTAAAATCTTTAATCTGATGATATGCAGTATCATTGCGGAAATTGTTCAAATAGTATTGATTAATTTCATAGATAACCGTCAATTCTATGGCATTCACTGCAACATGGTGCTTCTATCTATGGCATATTATCTACTTTCTCCATAAAATTGGATTCTTCTTGCATTCGCGTGCATGAACAAAGAGCCATTTCTAGGACTTTTCTTTCGATTATCAAAATTAAAATCACTAACTCAAACGGTTGATATTGCTTGCTATCAGCTGCTCCAGATGGTGATCAAATTATGCAATGTCAGCTACTTTGTTGTATAGTGTCGGTTGATAATATCGTCACAGCTAGCTTTGGAGGTATATACTGCTTATATTGACTAGCTATGATAGATATAAACCTCGCCTACGGTTCGGTCTATTTTATGTCACGCCGTAGCTAGTCAATGTTGAAAACGAGTATGATATGAGTAGTATCAGTGTGATGCGAGTATGAATGTCTATGATTCAGTCATAGTTCGTTGATCAAAGTGACTGATCATCTACTGACTTTCAAGATTCTATGTTATTACAAGTACACATGCACGCTATGTGCTTCACCGTTGTAATGGGTCATTCAGATGTCTTTAGTTATTAAGTGAACTAACATCCTAAATGTCTGTTTGTCTGTGATCCTTATGACTGAGAAATTTGAATTTTGATGTATCGAACAGCAATGTATACTTGTCCATGACTTATCATAAATAGAATGATTTACACAACGCAATGTTGACTTATCCTGACTTTGTAAAACTGTTTTCAATATAATTTTTGGTGCCGTGACCAGGATCCAGGTTATAACATTTGTTTATCGCAATGGATAAAATTTTTGAGTATGGAACTCGATTGGGACTTGAAGGAGGTGAATTGCGTGCATTTATAAATGAGCAACAAACTATCGAACGTGAAAATCGCGCAAGAGAACGTGAAGATCGTGAAAAGGAACGTGAATTTCAAGAAAAAATGTATGAAGAACGCGATCGTGAGCGTCAGCACGAATTGGAAATGAAGAAATTGGAATTACAGTCCAGTGAATCCAACAACCATAATAGTTGCTCGAATACTACAATGGGAAAAACCAGCTGTCCTAAATTACCTGCCTTTGTTGATTACAAAGATGATATTGATAGTTACTTGAACCGATTTGAGAGGTTTGCCAAGTCCAATAACTGGGACAAATCAATTTGGTCAACTTCCTTGAGTGCCCTGCTAACGGGTAGAGCATTGGATGTTTACTCTCGGCTGTCTGATGTTCTGGCTAATGACTATGATTCCTTGAAGGAGGCTCTACTCAAAAGATATGATTTGACTGAATCAGGTTTCAGGCAGCGATTCAGGAACAGCCGACCTGAGCAAGGAGAGAGTCCAGATCAATTTATTACACGTTTGCGTAATTATCTGAAAAGATGGATTGAATTTTCTGATACTGGAAGAGACTTCGAATCGGTTTGTGACTTGTTTATACAAGAGCAATTTATCGCTGCGTGTCCTTCTGATTGTAGCAATATTTTCTGGAAAGAGAGATCTTTTTCTGATCTAGATGAGGTCGCGAAATTGGCAGATCGATTTTTGCTTGCACACAACGATGTTTAGCTCAAAATAACGATTATTTTGATGGAAACAAGAGAAATTTCAAGCCCAAAAAGTACTACCATATCTCGAAGGATCGAAACTCAAACAGCAAGTTTCCACTAAACCCGTCAAATGATCAAAATTACACGCACAGGATGATGAAATGCATATTCTGCTCCCTTGAACATAAATCTGACAACTGTCAAAATCTATCTGTGATGACAATCAAACAAAGACGTGAATCTGTGAAGAATTCCAATGCATGCTATCTGTGCTTGAAACGTAGACATTTTGCAAAGAACTTCTATGTTGGCAAGAATTGTGACAGATGTGAAACCAGGCATCATAAGCTTCTTTGCGATGCACCCGTTGACACAAAACCAGAAACAAGTGATGTATCTCTCACCACAACATCCACTTCCATGTCTAGCAATGTTTCTCCAAATATTCTGTTGATGACTGCCTCGGTTATGATTGAGGGAACCTCTCACAAATCTTGTCCGACACGCATTTTGATAGATGGTGGAAGTCAAAGGTCATACATACGCACTCGTTTGGCAGATTCTATCAAGGCTGAAAGGGTTGGTTCCTGAAAGATTGGAGATACAAAGCTTTGGTGAGGCTTCAACGTATTGCAATCTTGATGTTGTGAAAGTTGGTTCTTCGCTCAAAATTGGATGACTATGAGTGTTCTTTCGATTTGCTTTCTACCTCACGTTTGTGTGGACCGTTGGAGATGATTCCTAATGGCCCATGGTCAAAGAACTCGAAGACAGAGGATATAGGTTGGCAGACAGTCTCTATGTATGCTCAAGATACAAATAATTATGCAAATCTTCTATCGATGTTATCATTGGTTCGGATCAAATCAGAAAGATTCTCACTCACAACGTGTTCTACAATTCATATGGTCTCGATGTCATGAAACACGATTTGGATGGGTATTCCAAGGTCCAATGAGAATGCGGACTTGTCTTGCGCTCCCACTGGCCGTTGCAAAAACAAAGGTTCTCTATTTCACCGTTAGTGTATCAAAGTTCTGGGAAATGGAGGGAATAAATGCAAATGATGATGATAATGGATCCAAAGATTTCCTCGTGTCATTTTTCTGCGAACATTGAAAGAGAGGATGAGGTTGATAGATATAAAGTACCATTATTGTTGAAAAAATTACTGATCAATCAAATGTGGACTCAAATCATGACATTGCAAAGCAGAGGCTGAAATATCTGAACTAAACAGATTGGAAAGAAATCCAATGCTTGAAGAAAGAATATTCAAAGGTTTTCGAAGAGGGGTGTTTGTTTTTTTAACCCCCATAGGAATTGGATATAATTGAAAGGGTGCCAGAAAGCGAAATCGAGAAAAGAAAAGAAAAGAGATAATGTATTTTATCTGCCCCACCATTGGCAGTTTTTGTCAAAGAGAACCACGAGTCAACTAAAGTTGAGGGCCTGTGTTTGATGGCAGTGTGAAGAGATAAGAAACAACGTCTCTTTGAATGATTTACTGGATGCCGGACCTTCATTTTTGCCTCAGCTAATCGAGCTTTTGTTGCGGTTCCGCTCATATGTATTGCCATATACTGGGGATATCACAAAGGCTTTCCTTCAATTGTCTTTACAAGAAATGGATCGAGACTATTTGCGATTTTCATGGAATGATGACACTTTCCGCTTTAAGCGAGTCTGCTTCGGTATTACATGCACTCCATTCCTGCTCAATGCTACTATCCGACATCACATATTGAAATTTGATAATGATGACGCCACCAAGAAAATGGCAAGAAATTTTTATGTTGATGACCTTGTTTCGGGATCCTTATCCATCGATGCTTGTATGTCAGAAATTTCCAAGGCTTCCACAATGATGAAGGCTGCGTGGCATGGACCGTTGACAAAATGGACTACAAGTATCTAAGGACTTGGCAAGAATAAATGAAGGGAAGAACATGGTATTGAAATGAGACACTCCGGAAACTCAAGGTTTCTGGGTATCCCTTGGAAACTAGACACTGATGAAACTTGAGGTGGCTATCCCAGGAGATTTGGATTGGATGGTTACAGGTCTGACGAAGCGCATTGTGCTTTACTTACACGGCAAAGATTTTGACCATTCGGATTTGTTTCACCCATTACTGTGTCACTAAAACTTTTTCCTGAAGTTCATTGTGGCTAGAAGGTTACCATTGGAGAATGATCCAATTTCATTTGATAGTCAGGAAGAAATTTTGAAACTTATTTCCTTCTTTCTCCGATTGCAAGGCTGCCGGTGTTTCTATTCATCGATGTTATTTTCCTGAGTCATTTGACGCTACAAATATGGTTCTACATGTCTTCTGCGATGCCAGTGAGCAAGCGTACTCTGCATGTGTGTATTTGCAAACTAACTGTTCATCCATGAATGATTCATCATCAATCCTTATCATTTCAAAAACAAGATTAATCACCTAGAAAAGAGTGACTCTTCCTCGATTGGAGCTCCTTGGTTGCCTTCTTGGTGCCAAACTGCTGAAGTGTGTACTCAACGCCTTAAAAATTGAAAATATCGAGATATGCTGCGGGACCGATTCAATGATTGCACTTAGGAGATCTGGATCGCAGATCAGTTGCCGGTCCGTCTTCGGCTGTAAAACAATTTGTCATCAACAGGGGGGTGCAAGCCATTCAGGAGGTTGCTCCTCCTTGCCATTGGAATCACTGTCCCGGTATGGCAAACACGGCCGATCAAGCAACCAGGTATTGCTTCTTTCAAAAAATTGGAACAAGGATTTTGTGGTTTCAATGGGTCCTGGTTGGTTGAAACAAATTTTCTGATTGGCCTACTCAAAAAGGATGGCAAAAGATGAAACTCTTACCACGAAGAGAAAATTCAGGAAACAAAGAAAAAGTGCTGTAAATTTGACTGTCAATTCAAATGAAATTGTGTTCGATGTTGTCACGGTACAGCTCTTGAAATAAGGGCTTGTATCTGTGCGGTGTTTCATGTGAAGATGAGCAATCAACAAATTTCAAAGAGCTAATTCGAGGGTTAAAGATTCCAGGATGCAAACTGAGTCCCTTCGATGAAATTTGACGCAGCAAAGATCAAAAATTGATACAGTATTGAACAATCGAGATTATTTAGTCAAGAAATCGCATGTTTTGCATGAACAACAAGCCGTTCCCAGTAACAGTCCTTGAAAAAGATTGTTTTATTCATTGAAGAATGGTTTGCGTTTTATTCAAATCGGCAGAATTGGACTTTGATGAAACTCATAATTCTCCCCTTGTGATTCCTATCTGAACCCGGTTAATCATTCTTGATGTTCACAATAACATGTGGTCCACAGTGGAGAGTAGTGGACGTCAACTTTGGCTGAATTACGTCACAACTATTGGATCACAATAAGGACGTCGAGTTGTCAGAAGTTGACTATCAGATCATGTTTAATTTGTTTGAGGCATGATTTGCAAATCCCTATTCGACAGGGAGGGAAGCACCACATTTGAGGCAATTACCGTTTTAAAACCAGACAAGGTTTGTTCGAGACTACTGGATGATGATTTCGCTGGACCTTTCTACGTAAAGAATGGCAACAAAGCTTACATTCTTGTCTTTACTTGCACCGTTTTTTATTTGTCCGAGCGGTGCATCTGGAACTATGTTCAAGTCAAAATCTAGAAGATTTCTTATATTGCTTTTCGCCGATTTCAAGCAAGATTTGGTACTCCGAAATTGATGCTATCCGATAATTTTTCAACATTCAAACTATGCGAAGGAAATACTGAAGGAAAAAGTTCGTGGCTTGGATGGTTTTTACTCTGAATTACAGTACCTCATTGGGGGGAGGCATGTGGGAGAGGTTAATCAGAAGCGAATTAAGGCGATCTTTGAAGGAAAGAGTTCTTGGGAATCAGCTCGTGGAAATTTGAAGTACTGAGTACTGTTTTATGCGAAATTGAATCATCGATAAAACATAAAGACCTTTGACGTATGTTTCTGATAATTTTTGTGATGATTGTAAAGCCCACTTTCGTCCTGTTGATTTCTTCTCTGGGTTTCATACACTGAAGGCGGATGGAGAAACTGCAGACCATCTGAGCGAGAGGGAGTCAAAAGAAAGAAAGAAATCACTTGTTGTCACAATTGTGAAAAGATGGAAATCTGGAGTACCTGATTGAATTGCGCTCATGGGACGGAGGGAAAAGGACACCAGGAAAATCGAAATTCCCAAAGTAGACATTTGTCCTGGTTGATCCTAACTCAGTCAGATCTAGAAGAAAAGAAATCGATCATGTTTGGCTCCTTTGGGGGCCGTTGCCAACGCGCCGTGTTCTTGAAGTTTTTGTTGGAAAGGGAAACTTTCCTAGATTTGCTAAAGTACTTTCACGAGGTAGACTTTGCCGACGTAATACTCGTCAGTTGTATCCATTTGAATATACATAATGTTGTGTTGAGTAGATTACTCAACGGGGGGGGGGAGTATGTTGAAAACGAGTATGATGAGATGAGTATAGTATCAGTGTGATGCGAGTATGCATGTCTATGATTCAGTCATTAGTTCGTTGATCAAAGTGAATGATCATCTACTGACTTTTTCAAGATTCTATGTTATTACATGTACACATGCACGCTATGTGCTTCACCGTTGTAATGGGTCATTCAGATGTCTTTAGTTATTGAGTGAACTGATGTCTGTGATCCTTATGACTGAGAAATTTGAATTTTGATGTATCGAACAGCAATGTATACTTGTCCATGACTTATCATAAATAGAATGATTTACGCAACGCAATGTTGACTTATCCTGACTTTGTAGAACTGTTTTCAATAGTCAATAAAAACCATTACAAACCTCAAAGGAAAAATACAAGTCTATAATTAGACAGAAACGTGCTCAAATTTCAATCCGGACATCCATAATATTTGGGAACCCTGATAACTGTGTGTTTCGAAAGAAGGTAAATCGCATTTTCGAGTGATTGCATAAACAGTGGCACAAGAATGCCATACTTGAATCGACAGACATGGAAGTCCAAATGTCACAAGAAAATTACTTCAACTGCCTATTAAGATGCTTTCAACTCATCGAGTGCATGGTTTCAGTTTCTTTAGTGTGATGGCATTATCTCTAAATGCAAGACAGCACGGTTTTCGATATTATCAATAAGCCCCCTCCTGACGTATAATAAAAGCACACACGGCTGAAACACGATGAGATCAACTATACATGCTTATCGTCATACATCGTGATTTTCGACAACCGAAAGTCCAGGTGCAAGCAAATCTTCATGTGTGTGCGCTACTGGAGATGACATCGGACAGGCGAAGTAAGAAAGCAATCGTCCTATCAAATGTAGATAATAGCCATTTAAACTAAACAGTCGAACAGTACCGAATTACCGAATGTATACAACCTTATTCTTAAAATACCTTATTCTTATTCTTATACTGCACTTTGGCTTGAGCCACACTGAAACCAGGTGGGAAGTGGGGATCTACGAGATTTGCTCTTTCTTTAAATGGCATTTATATCGGCAAACTGTAGTCCACTCAGTGCTCGAAGCAAGCCGGGCGAAATATAGCCGTACATGTTGTATACATTTGCACGTATTTCGTTTGAATATGTTTGGTTGATTATTATCACACACTTCTGATCAAAATGCTTTCAAACTACATTACTTTAATTTAGATGCATTTTGTACTCGACCATTTAGAAGTTAACTGAATTTTACTCAATGACTGTCAGAAATTTCCGCAATCCTGAAAAACTTTCGGACAAATATGAAAATTAATTCATATTTTTACCACATGATGCGTCATCATGTTAACATATTGACCTATAAAATAAGTATGCATTCCTTAAACTCGGTGATATCATCGCTATATTCTTGCAATGTACATGGCATGATTAAGCATCAGTGGTGCGGTCAGTTGATTAATGCCTGTTTTATAAAAATTTGGAAAAGTACATGCAGTGTAATATCAAGACGGTTAAACAAGTCTTTCGCAATATCTCCAAATCTATTGTGAAACGCATAGCCAAAGTCAAAATCCCAAAGTGTAAAACCAACTCCAAACTGTATGAGTTTAATGTGTAAGGGAAGCTCGGCAAAGTGCAATATATTATACTTTTATGTTTAATCCCATGATGCATGGAGTCCCAACTCGATTGCAAGTGAATTATGCACATTGTTAAGTTCGCGGCGGTTCGCGGCTTTTAAAACGGCGTAAAAACTCACAGCGTATTTCTATATTTGTACATGAAATTGTTTCATTTTGCACTGACAACACATTTAATTTGGAGAAGAATCCTGACTGCTTCCCTCAATTTGATTATTTTAAAGCTCTAGCCAACTGTAGAAACATCGTCTTCGATCCACTCTTGTCTGGAAAAAGCATCAAAAAGGCGTTTCGTCTTTACTCTATGCTGTCGTCCATTGTAATATTACTATCTCAAACAAGGCAAAAAATCGGATTTCTATGATATCCTGCCATTGACAATCTTAGTAACAAAAAAAACATATCTTTTACAACTAAAAGCTTAGTAATGCAGTCACATCGCCACAATGTTACTCAATTTTTGCCTCAAACGTTGTTATTTTTGCTATGCACATTTTTCGAAAGCATCTTTTCAGTGGGTTGAGAAAATGGCACTTTCGTAGATAATAACGCTTATCTTGGGATCCTAATATAGAGAACACGACAACGCCTGTCACAAACTTATCATTTTTATTGCTAGAAATGCGCCATCCACACGGGATTATGTATTGTGGAAGTAAAGGTAAGTCATATACTCATTTGTAGAATCAAGGCAAGTTCAATAAAATCTATCATTTCTGGAGATGGTAAATTCCATTGGTAATTTCTTTTATTTTGTTTTTGTATGTCGAATCCATATTGTTTTCTAATGGACTTTATTTGATGGTCAGTTTTTTATTAAAAAGACCACGAGGGATTTTCCTTACTTGTTAATTAAAATGCAGCTTAATTTTTTGCATGATTTCTATTGTATGATCTTTTTGGACAGCCGAAGCTTATGAATTTTAATGGATTCTTATTGCACAAATGTAGATCAAATGTTTCATATTTTATACTGTTGCAAATTCGACTTATCACAAAAAAAGCAATTGTCATGTTTGATGATAAATTTTAAATCAAGCAAGTGCTCTTCTTCTAGAAAAGGACCTAGAAATTCCTAGAAAAGTTTATTGAAGTTTATTTCCTGAATATGTGAGCCAAAACCTGTTCTAGATTCTAGAATGCAGAAGTAGAATCAGATGCTGTTGCTTCAGCCCTACTTATTTCAGATCAGTTTGCGAGCCAACTTCAGCTAATAAATCTTGATAACATAGTTCCCACTCTGCATGAAAAAGTAAAATTTTCCTTGTTGGACATGAGGCCTACAAGGTGCTTTACAATTTGCATTTTCTGAATGTATGACTTTAGTTCCTCGTTCAAGATCCCGATTCCTTAACCAAGTATAGGAATCATCAGGTTTTCCTCTTGGACAAGTTTCGCCCAGATTTTGTAATGCCTAGCCACTGTATTTATACCTTATGTTTACTGTAGTGATTTTTGAAGCTGTTCCTCATTTTACCAGTTGAATCGTTGTTGATATTGGCCGCATTGTCGACATATCTGATGCAAAATCATATAGAGAGGCCAAGATCAAGCACATTCACTTCTTCTCTAGACAGTGGTTCTGAAGAGATATTGATGACACGATTATATTTGCTTATATCTAGAAATGATCACGTGTTTATGGATC
Organism: Prostheceraeus crozeri; assembly: GCA_907163375.1. Taxonomy (NCBI): domain Eukaryota; kingdom Metazoa; phylum Platyhelminthes; order Polycladida; family Euryleptidae; genus Prostheceraeus; species Prostheceraeus crozeri. Next base: position 55,108 of record CAJQUW010015369.1, on the reverse strand, counting down.
ACGGAGGCTGTGAACTAACATGAGTTTCGTGAATGATTGACAGTTTTAATAGGCCTGCGCTCAATAATCGATTTTTAAATGGATTTGAGATTAGAATCAGACGAATATGCATAAGAGTGGAATAGTAGTTAAAAGCAGAATTAAAGACTTGAGTCACCATTTATCGAATTCAATTGTCAAACCGGTTTCAATCCAGAGTTTAAAAATGAATTATTATTCTGAAATCGAATGTTGCGTACAAATGGGGCCTAATCTGTCGACCGTTGCGATATGCGGTGCATCGGCGCTTCTGAACGCGATCTTGATACTCAAAACCTTGTCCATGTGATGGTCATCCTATCCCGGGTATCTAATGCATGAACACAGTCAGAGCAAAATGAAGCTCTAGGCAAAGGTCTGTTCATCAAAGAAGATGAGAAATGACTGTACTACTGAAACACGACCGTGTCGCTTATTATTAACAGGGTGTACGTGAATTTTGAAAATTACGAATATGTACGTGAATTGTACGCGAATTTTGAGAAAATGCGAAGGTGTACGTGAATTGTACGTGAATTTCAGCTCAGTTGCGCAGATGGTGGTATTTACTGCTATTTTACTTCCTACTTGATATTCCACTGATTCTTGTTACATGTGCTTAATTTTTTTTCTTCCGTTGTTGCACCAACCCTGACTTGGTTCTACAAAAAAGTATGTTACAAGAAAGAAAGTCATAAACATGTAGATATGTTCATATAATACAGCCGCTACTAACAACGGGTCTGGGTTCAGACAATGAAAATTTGTGGAATTCTGCTAAGCAGCGTACTTGAAATCTTTGTGTCCTGAATTATTTTCATGCTTTTTGTAATAAGAATGTATACATGTGTATTTGTGCAAAGCATATACGAGGGCTTTTTGTCTCTATAAGGCCCCCATATAGTAGATGTTCGATATGTGGCTACGCAAAATTGTCAATGCGTGGCCAAGGCCAGCAAACAATTTGGGTCGGTTGAGCTTTCGCAAACATACGCTACAAAGCTGCATTAGAAGCGAATTAGGAAGGATGTCGCAGAAAAGCAGCAAGAAGAGCAGCTCGAAAAAAGGAAAGCTATTGAATTGAATGAGGAAGAGGAGAAGGAAGCGAGAAATCTCATATTTATGTGCACAACGGAGCGCCGCCGACTATTGGAAGTTTTAGATTGATTAGTTTTTTTTTGCTATGGTGGACTCAGTCTATTGTTTCTATCCTGATGTTTTTAAAAGAAATAAATACTTATCTGCTTGAATATGCACACTAATATTCTTAGTTTTAATCTGCTTCTAGAAATCTAAAAACACAAACCCTATTATTATTATTACCCTTGATTTTTATAGCCGTGAATTATGTTGTATTTAGAGATTACTGAATGACCAAAAAATACCATTTATTTGTGAAATGATGACTTCAAAACAGCATCGAATGCACTTATATCATTATGTGTGCAGTGTGTATACAAGATAGTTCTGAAGAACTATCATTCTACTGTAAACATCTCATTATTGCATTTCTTTGAGAAGTTGCTGCGGATAGAGTTTTTGAATGATTTTGACTCAACCAACTGTCGCTTGCCGGGCAAGTAGGCCTGAAATAGTGGTGCGTGAATTTCTTGCCATGTACGTGAATTTTTTTTCTCAGATAGGGTGGACACCCTGTATTAAGATAACCTTGACTGTTCTCTAAAAAATAATGTGCCTAATACATTGCGTACACAATGTATTTAACTCGATAGTACAGAATCGAGTTAAATTCATACCTGTGTACTCATCCGATTTTCCTGGAAGTTGTACGATTTTTCGGGGTTTTTCGGAAAATTGCACGATTTTACAATTTTTCGTTAAATTGTACGATTTTTCGATGATTTTTTTGATTTTTCAGCAGAAAACGTTTCCGCGATTTTTTGTCGAACCGACATTTTTTATCTGCAGTCTTGCCTAGCCGCTAGCTTTGCGGTTGGGATTTGCACATCTCTAGTTCGAAAATTCAAATTTTTTTTATTATCATATAAGAGTCTGAAGTCTTTCCTGCGGTTGCGGGTGTGGCATGTACCTGGCAGTTGATTATGGCACATCATCAACTCGAAATTGAAGGACTTTTAGATAAAATCTTACAGACCTGTCGATCGCGACAATAAATCTACAATGATGTTTATTTCATCCAGGTCTAAGATTTTCGTCCATGTTTCTTTCTTTTCTGTCTTACCCTTCAATTGCCTCATGCTTGTAGCTATTGCAGGCCATTGGACAGACTGCTTCCTGCTATATAGGCCCTACGAGATTATATAAGTCAACCTTCCAATTAATAAAACCAGAAAAGATGCGACTTGAAGATTGGTGTGTCTCTCGGCTTACCGTCGAGCAGTTCATACTTTCATTGGGTAACTTGAAATAAAGCTGGAATGAATAACTAAACTATAATGCGGTTAAACCGGGGGTAAATGTAATCTACCAAAGTTATTTTTTTTACTTGTAGCTTTCGTGAGGGATTTGAATGAAGCAGTTGTTTCTTAAATAATGAAGTCCTTAAATAGTGGTGAAAAATCGACTTTTCTAGATTTGAACCCACATGTCGCCTCCACAGTTCACACTTCAATTTCATCTACAATCATTTCATCTCGGGTGAAAAAAAAGTCCCGTCGAAATTTTCCTATTACAGTCAGGCTTCAGCGGAAGACATGCGAATGGGGGGTGTCTTTTACTTCAGGTCTGTAATTGGTTTGATGTAACGGCTAATCCTTAGGTCTGTATTTATGTCTTTCTGAAGTGGCAACCCTGGTTGCTGCCTATGTATATTACATGATGATTACTCCTCCCCTCATTCTGAACAAGTTGACATCTTGAGTGAAACTAGAAAAGTGGCAATTTTATTATTCAATCACAGCCCTTGCCAAGGCCCAGGCTTAATAATTGAAACTCATGAGTCGGGCCCGGGTCGAAAAATGAAAACTGCTACTGCGCCGAAAAATCCGGACCTTGGCTAACGGTCCTAGGCCTAAAACTCCGCCCTGTTCCCACCCAGTGAGAGCACGGCGAAAAACTTAGGAAGAAGTCGTTTGAACATAGATAAGTAGTACACATGTTAAAAAAAGTCTGAAAAAAATTTCATCTTAAAGATTGAAATCTTGTCTTCCGATTAGTCACTTTTTACTGAAAATTGACAAAAATCTCAGACAGCCCACCAATCGGCAAATAATCGTCCGATTACCGATTGATACGACTCTACGTGTCGATTACAATCCCAATATTACAACCCGTAATTTATATTGTATGTATATAGCACATGTATGCATATATAGGGTTATTTGATGTGGGTGCTTTAATGTTATGAATTTTCTGTATTGGTTATCGACTTATCGATCTCATCCCTTCCTTCAACTCGCTTCATCACTAATTGTTATACCGGAGATTGCAATATTTACTAGGGATTGGTTAGTGTGTGAAGCTTGGTGCAGTTATAGCGTAAGTGTTATAATATACGAGGGCATTCAAAAATTATTTATGCACTAGTTTGTTCCAATGGTACATTTATTTTACTAATGAAAATTCTAAAATAAAATGAAAAAAAGATAACAAAAAGTTAATATTTTACCCATCAAACAAACTACAACCCCCAAAAACCAAACATCCACATTTAGGGGGGTCGGGTGAATCTGTTTGAGGTGAACTAAACACCTATACACATATAAAAAAACTAAATTAAAAAAAAAAAAAAAAATAAATAAACATAAAAAAAATAAAAAAAACAACAAAAAAATAAACCTACAAACAAAACAAAAAACCCAAAAAAACCAATAAAAATAACCCCCCCCCCCCCCCATCCCACCTAATAAATAAAAAAAAACTTAATATTTAAATGATAACAAGAAACAAAAAAATCCTACAATCAACCACATAAAAACCCACTAATACAAATAACCTATAGAAAGCAAGAAAATGCAAATACATCTACAACATATCCCAAATAAACCAACACTCACAAAAACACAAAACAACACCATAAAACATAAAAAAGGAAACCAAAAATACAAAAACCACAAATAAAAAAACAAAAAACCACAACCGATCAAAAGGAAAACCACAAACACATTCAAAACCAACAAAATAAAAAAACGCTAACACACAAAAAAAAACACAAAACCAAAAACCTAACACACATACAACAAAACAAAACGGAAACCAACACAAAAACAAAAAACTAAAACAACACACAACAATACAAGCACAACCAAAAACAAAAACCACATAAGACAAACCAAAAACAAAAAAACATACATCTAATAGAAAACCACAATTAAAATTCCCCACCAGAATACAAACCATATAACACAATCAAGAAACCATACAACAAAAACAACAAAACTAACATCCTCACAAGACCAGACAAAGACAACACTAATTAAAAAATAACAAAATATAATATAAAACAAAATAAAAAAAGCAACAGAAATAAACTACCCCAAAAAAACACAAAACAAAACGATACCAATCTCAGAGTACCAACAAACTATCAAGACAAAATAACGAAAAAAAAACCAAACAAAACACACACATCAATCAAAACCAAAAACCACAAAACCCAAAAAAAATATATTCAAAAAAAATCAATACTAAAATAAAAAATGAATACCCATCAAGACCAAAAAAACGAAAAGCAAAAGACATCCACACAACAACAACAAAACAAAACAACAACACAACAAAAAATAAAACACCCATCACAATCACTCACATAAAAAAAAGAACCAAACCAAATCAAAAATATGAAAAGACAAACCGAAAAAGATAAATACACATACAACAAAACTCCACCACACAAAACACAATCCAAAAAAAAACAAACCAAATTATAAAATTATAAAAACACACAAAAAAAAAAAAAAAAAAAATAAAAGAACAAAACATAACGATTAAAAAAAAACAATCACCTAACAACATGAACTCAAACAAACCCTAAACCATAAATCAAAAAACTAATCAACAAAAAAAAACACCAAAATATTAATAATACGCTCAAACAAAACTCCAAACAAAAAACCCAATCCCAAACCAACATCGTAAATATTTAAAAAAAACAGATTTTCCAAAAAAACAAATAATACCAAAATCACTATCTACAAAAAACACAAAAAAGATAAAAAACAAGATAGAAAAACATAAAAAAAATAAACACAAATAAAAAACCGAGGTAAACTACACCAAAAACAACACTTAAAAACACACAAGCCAAAACTACATGACACAACCTAAACAACAAAAACAACAAAAATCAAAAAACCTGATCCAAAAAATACCAGACCAAAAGAGAAAATAATATACAAAAAAAATACAAATAATTAAACAAAAAAAAAAAAAAAGAAAATAAGAACAAAAACACAAACCTTAACACCAAAAATTAAAATAAATAAAAAAATATAAAATAAATAATAAAAAATATTAAAATATAAACAAATAATAGAGAGAATAAAATTAAAAAAAAACAAATATTATTTAAATAAATCAAATCAAAATAAAAACAAAAAACAAAATAGAAATAAAAAAATGCAAAAAACTACCAACCAACCAACCAAAAACACCAAAGTAAAAACACTACGTAATCCGCAACAAACCAGAGGCAACTAGAAAATAATAACCCTAACAACAACAATGAATAATAACCGACTAAAATGAAAAAAAAGACAACAAAAATAACAAATGACCAAGAGAAAAATACACAACAAGAAGCAACTTAACTCACACCAACTCCAATCCCCAAAAAAAATAAAAGAAAATAATAAAAAAATATATAAAAATATAATAAGAAAAAAATAAAAAAAAAATAAAAATAGAAAAAAAAAATATAAAAAACAACAAAAAAAAAAATAGAATAAAAAAAAATAAATAAAAAAATAACAAAATGAATATTAACTTAAACCACATCACAGGACCATATAAAAAATTTACATACAACGACAATAATTAACAAAATAAAAATAATAATACAAAATTACACATCAATAACAATCAAATTCTAAACTCAAAAATACACAAGTCCATAAAACTCCACAAATAACTACAACAAGAACCAGCAGAGAAAAAAAAAATCATAATATTATAATAATAAACATAAAAAAGAAAAAAACAAGCCACAAAAACACCAACACAAAAACACATAAAAAACAAACTCGAAACAACAATATAAAAAAACCAAGACACCAAAAAATACAATAATAAAAATGAAATAACAAACCAACAAATAATAAATCACAAATAATATACGGTAACAAAACCTAAAGAAATAACAAAAAGCCAAAAAAAAAACAAAAAACACAAAAAAATAAAAACCAAAACAAAATAAACAATTAAAAAAAATTTAAATAAATACAAATTATTAACACCTAACTAGAAACAATATAACACACCAAAGCACAAAACCACCACACAATAATCTATCGAAACTACAGACAAAACCAAAACCCATAAAACACAAAACAAATAATTACACAAAACACAACAAAACACTTCAAAAAAAATCAAAAAATCAATATGAAAAATGAACAAATAAAACCATACGGACATAAAACGAAACACTAAAATAATAAAAATAAAACCAACATATAAAAAAAATTAAAAGAACAACGAAAAAACAAAAAAAGAGACTAAAACACCCAAAATGTAAAAGCCCTAATTAAAAAAAAATTAAAAATATTAACTTACAAAAATAATAAAAAAAAAAAGTAAGTCAAAAAAGCATCGAAACAAACACAAAATACAGATACAAATAAAAACCGAAAATACCACACGCATATAAAAAAACCAAGAAGAAAAAAATAAGTAAAAAACAAACAACACCAAAAAAGCCCATCTCAACACATCCCACTGAAAATAAACAAATGAGCACAATAATAACAAAAATAATGAAAACTTTTATAACAACAATAAAACTCCAAAACCTTCCATCAAGCGAACACAAAAACAAACAAAAACAATTACAAAAACGAAAAAAAACATAAAAAACAACTATCCAGAACCTTTCGAATAAATTCAACACATTATAAAGATTAAAAAACAAAAGGATGGTTTTACAAAAAATAATATAAAAAAAACAACAATAACAATCACCAATAAAAGAATTTAATTCTAGCAAAGCCAATAAAACTAAAGTTACAAGAAAACAAATATAATGTTTAAACCAAACATATCAAAAAAAGACAATAAAAAATTTCAATTATATCCTTCTACCACTAATAAACACAAATCCATCAATCGAAACACAAGAAAAAAGATATATAACCAATAAATATTAAATAACAAAAAAGCGAACAACTTAGCAATTAAACTAAAAACGACAAATAAAATAAAGTAAAAAAGAAAAAAGGAAAAATTAAAAACATTTAAAATTAAAAGTAAAATAAAATTAAAAACAAACATAAAATAAATCATGACTTACAAAATATAAATTAACATAAAAAACATCCATTAAAAAGAGATTATCAATAACCACCATACAAAAAAGAAATTAAAACCAACTAATCAAAAAAAAAAAAACCAAACAATTAGATGAGGATCGAGCACAACATGTACAGAAAACAAAAAAAATCAAAAAAATAGGAATAATAGTCCCATTAGTTACCCATAATAAACAAGGGGGCAGAAGCAACATACGAAACAGAATATAACATTCATCATTTTTCAATATAGTCACCATTTCGATCACAACACTTGTTGCCACCGGTCGCACAAGCTGCTGTTAATAGTCCCTCAGTAGAAGAAGGATTCGGCATGGAAAACTAGCCACTCATGCAACCGGCTACTTATCACCTCTTCATTCTGTCGAGAACCGACCGTCCTCGCAGACAGCTTCTGTTCAAGGTCCGAAGAGGTGGAAATCGGGAAGGTGCGAGGGTCTGGGCTGTAAGGGAGGATGTTCCAGGAACCTCAAATACGGAGATCTTGAAGATTTTGTTTTTTATTCCCACAGTCTTCCGCCGCCGAATGAGGACGTCATACTCGTTTGCAGCAGGATGACACCTCGCGACAGCAATCCACGGCGCCGAGTTCGAATGGCTGGTCGAAGAACTGTGACGCAACATTGTCACAGTATCCCGTCACTAGGTGGACCGTTGATCCTCGCTCGGTGGTAATGCTCAAAGTATTGGCCCTCGAGAGTCCCAAAATACAGTGTGCATAAGCTTTCCAGCAGATGGCCGACTCTTGAATTTCTTCGGGACCGGTGAGTTTGGATGCTTCCATGTCATTGATTGACGTTTACTCTCCGGCTCGAAATGGTGGACCCACGTTTCGTCACCGGTGATTATTCGCTTCAGGAAATCTTCGCCTTCGTTCTCATAGCGTTGCAGGTACCGTTGACTGATAGTTCGTCGATTGTCTTTGTGTGCATCAGTAAGCTGTCTGGGCACCCATCTGGCACTCACTTTTCGGAACCCAAGTTCGTTGTGAAGAATATTGTGAGCACGGCCTAGCTTCACGGCCACCATGTCGACTGTAACTCTTCTGTCCTCCATTACCATCTCCTCAGCTTGCTCGATCTTATCCGACCCTGTCGATGTTCGAGGACGTCCGGCTCCTTCTTGGTGCGATACACTTGTGCGACCAGCCTTAAAGTGATCAATCCAGTGGTAAACACTTCTTTTGCTTAAGCAGTTGTCGCCATATTGAATCGATAGTCTGCGGATGGATGTCGGCTCCCGGAGCACCTTCAGACCATAGGAAGCGGATAACAGCTCGCTGTTCTTCTTCGGTGCTGACGGAGAGTGGCGCAGACATCTCGAGCATTAATGAATTGTTTTGACCGTACACTTTCTTATTTAAGCGATCGACGCTAAGCTGTGTTCACTTCCTTTCATTCACAAATAGGAGTGGGAGCTAAGAGTGCTTCAGTAAGCCTGGAATCTGAAAAGCAGACACAGAAAGGAGTGGTGCAGTTAACTCTTTACCAAGAAACAGAAGCAATCGAGTGATGAATAGACTCGTAAATCAAAAATGAAAAAGTGCAAATAATTTTTGACTTGCCCTCGTAGTTATTATATTGGCATTTAAATTGCCTTTTTTTGAAACGAAAATATTTCACCACATTCAACCAACGATCTATCTTATGATGAATGTCCTGCTTTCAGCTATGGATTCGGCAGGCACACGTGTGACGATGAAGCTTGAAGTCGATTTGAAATCTGAAATTCAAGACACGGAAGTCTTTAATGTAACGTGTGAAGAAAATCACATTTTGGAGGTATGTACGACAGGTTATATTCTCTGAGTCAAAAGTATTAAGTTGAAAATAAAAATGAAGATAATCGTTCTTGCTATTTGTGATGTATTCACGAGCATTGCAAGCAATTACAAGCGAAACTACAAATGTAAAAGTCATGACTCAAAAGACTTCCATCATTGTTCAAGAAAGCTTGATGTCACTTTATGAAGTCATGAAATTGTCTCCTGAACATATCCATGCTTTCTGTATTTACTCTTCCACCCCATCACGGGCACTCAGATGACTGGGCAGGTCATTCGCTTGGCCGTCCTCTGCCAACCCATTGATTTAACATGTATGTGTCTAAGCTTTTCTGATCTTTTAGGTGCAATGTTCAAATCACCGTCTTACTGGTAAAGAATTTCGCGTCTTGTAAAGTCGACACATCTTTCTCTTTGAGAATGCAGCGTCGTCGTTCTCTTGTCATCGTTTCCCAGAGGATGTTGACAATTCTGATACTATATAAACTTGTAGTCTTGCTTAGTTATTAACATTATATTGGTGAACATCACCTGCAATATTGAAGACGTGTTCATCAGAAAAAAATAAAAACTGATATGAGCCTTTTATCCTTTCTAGACTTAGGCATAATCTCCTGGAAAAATTGAGTCCTTATTACTGTGTCCATCACAGAGAAATTGTATATAGATAGACTCACATGAATGTAGAAATGTGGGCAATAAACTAATTTACAGATTTCATTTTTCTCTATCGATTTAGGAGTCCCATGACAATTGTTAAGTGACTGATGAAATGGAATACGTATGAATAATACAGCAGTATTGCTATTTACGTGAACGTAGAGGCTATCAGGCACAATTGTCATAACAGCGGCTAGGGACTAGCATCTGTCGTCGCCAGTTGATACTAACTTAAATAATCAAAACTTCATTAATCAGAAGTTAATACTGGAATTAAATGGTAATAGCTGTTCGTCACCGAACTCGGTCGGGACCGTAACCATAGAGTAAGTATATAGTAGGTCGAGTGTCGACTCAAAAAAATGTCAGCATACAGTGAAAATTTTATATCAAAATATTCAGCTTTTGCGGATATTACGTTTCAGCGGTCCAAAAATTATTTGATCACTTTTTAAAAAGCTAAATTTTTGCAAATTATTCATGTTTTAATACTAGCGACGTGAAGCCACTGTATAACTAGTATGAAATTTATTAGATATCAAAAGGAATGAACATACTAACTAGTATCTTAATTTTAAGTGAGCGGAAATTGATATGATTATGAAGGAAAATTCATGAGCCGCATTATAATGCAAGTCTTCATCATAGAGTATGGTCTTCATGGAAATGGAGATCTTATTTTGCTTCATGGCTGCAATTTCAAGCCTTTAATTCAATATTTCATTGGCATAATTTTGTTATTCACTAAATTTATGTTTCATTTCTCGAATCTGAATAATAATTTGGACTCATAATTTACATCTTTCAAAGTTTATCATTATCTTTATCTTTGAGTATGACATTTTACTCTTTCAGTTGCAGGTTTTGTGATATGATCACGCTTAAGAAGATGCATGTTCTTATTATTGAGGCTGTGGATTAAAGTGATTGTGATTTAAGCCGCCTGTCGAATTGCCAATTTAACAAACCATTACCTCTTCATGGCTAACATAACACAAGTGATTTGTGAAATGCTATAATTTCTTCGGTATTGCTATCATGATCAGTCAAATCTGTGCAAATTTCTTCAAATGTGCATGAAAATTTGCATATCTCACATGTGGAACTGGGTCTCAATTCGAGTTCATTTCATAAAATCGAAACTGTTTACACATTAGGGATTTAATTAATGCTGAGTTGCTGCTCTACCTAATATACTTACTCTATGGCCGTAACTTAAGATATAGAAATATTTCTTATATTTCCATTTAGGGAACTAAGCTTAATAACTTACATTGCACTTATAAAAATGTTTGCTTTCTGCGACAAGCGCACATATATTACTTCTAAAACTGTTTCCACAAGTAGCATTTTCTGACCTGTCGGAAGAAGATAGATCTGTCGCTCGATTATATGCCTCCAGACTGACCTGGAAATTTTGAAGAGTTCGAACACCCAACGGTCGCACTGATTCAGATCAGGGCTGCACATACATGTCCCTCAAGTCGGACACTTCGACTGAAGAAATCAATCGTTTTTTCTGACACATGAGATCGTGCGTTATCATGCTGTCATAATATCTTTTCCATACTTCGCGGGATTCGCTCGTCGAGACTGTCGCAACCATTCATCAGTAGTGCCGACGAATTCCAAAAAAATTTGTGAATTCAGCGTTTGCTCCAGGCTGCAAACATCGGCACTAACTTCTCCTTCTCCTGTAAGAATAAGGAGCAACAAAGTCATCATTCAGTGACTATCTTCCCTCTTCAAATCGCTAGCACAACTCGAAAACTATCTTGTAAGCATCTTGTAACTATCTTGTAAGGCATTGTAAGCTTTATTTTTAAAGTTGATTAAAAATTTCTGAAGGCTTGCGATCTTGCTGCAATTCGCATCAATTTGCAAATAGTATCTGAAGACTAGAACCTGTTGAATTTTCGCCTGCTTTTCATAATGGATCCAGATAACAAGAAGCCGTATCTACACCAATTCACATCGAAATTTTTTCCCAATTAATTACTAGTAAAATATTTTTCTTTCAGATGATGAAAACAGAAGATCATCAGACAGGAAGTAATTGTCAGAATTATAGTGGTAAGAAAATGTTGAATTATTTCTTTCATTTAATGAAAGCATTCATCAGCTAAAGCGCTTTTGTGTTACCGACACAATTGTGTTATCAACACAATGAATATTGAATGTCATTAAAATTATGATTAGTGGATGCACTTGAATATGTTATAAAAAATTTCACATTGAAATTTGTGGTTCTTGCTAGTAGGCTAGGCAATATGTATTGTAAGCCGCCAAAAAATGCAATAGTTTCAACTTGAACGTCCTCTTGAAACCCTGGTGCCCGCGGTCAGGATAAGTCAGGAAATTTTCTAATGCATCAATCAGTGAAGTTTCGATTTTATCGTTTTTAAGATACTCTGCTTTGATTGACATTCAGCGAAATTTAAAAGTTAACATTAGAATGGCAGCTCATTTTTTTTTAATTGCGTTCTTGTTTTGTGCATTTCAGCTTTCTTTCAAGGTTCCGTTTGATTGTTTAGAAAGCCTTTTGAAAGGCACCGTATTAATATGTCATCGGTTATTTATATTTGAGAATTGTCTTCCAATGTAATGAAGGAATCAACTCATTACAAGTTGTATTACAAAAGGAAAAGAAACGGATTGTGACAACTTAAATTAATCAACCACTCTAATCAGTCACTTAAATTAATCAACCATCTCCAGTTCTGAAACTATGAAACATCACTTAATTTTGATATTAGTAACTATCAGTATACATTATATAAATCACTCTTAGACAACATCAGTTTTTCTCTTGTTTTGAAAATTGTTTCTGTCTTGCTTATTGTTTGCCGTTCTCAATACTCTGTACTGATCAAATGCTAACAGAACTATCATTTTTATTTTTTTGCGATTTCTCAACAAATAAGGTCGATTTTTCATTGAAAAGGCTATGACAAAGCGAGTTATACCATCAATTTTGGTCTTTTCCCATGCTTCGAGAATCAATTGAAAGACAAATTTAAGAAATGGCGTGTCTTTGCTGTCCCTATCGATAAAATCTAATTAACAGTATAAAGCACTCAAACAGATTCCTAGCATTTAGGCCACAGTACGGTGATGGATTTGATTACAGGTTTTCCTGCTGGACTCGCCAACATACCTCTGTCGAAGGTCCATCAAATTTCTATGGGAGACCCAGCAGTGAAGCATAAGTTCTATGAAGAAATTCATAGGAAAATTGCTATTGATGCTGAGGATGAATCACCGATGTTAGAAATTGAATTTTGTGGACTTCACATTGTCCATAACGCACATAAAACGGTGATCCAATCCGCTCAATGGAAAGCCAACAAATTGATGAAAAGTGCATGCACTCTTTTTAAAGACGTTCCTGCAAAACGAAGGGATTACCAATAGCCGCATCTTTCCTCTGAAGTACTGGTCTCATAGATGGTTAGAGGATAAACCTGCACTTCAAAAGCTTATTAGCATCTTCACTGATCCTCGGCAGTTTGTCAATTCCATGTCATTAGCAAAAATACTTAATGCTGCATTGCAAAAACAACGAATCGTTCAGTGTTCTAAAGGAAATAGTTCATAATCCATCAGCATTACCAAGATTGCACTTTCTCGTTGCTTTGTCTCATCTCAAGGTATCATTAACAGTTCATTAGAAAGTACCATTATCAATTATTCCTCTGAAAAATGTATTATCTGGTGATTTCAACGTCCACAATTATAACTGGTTGACTTCTAATCACTCACTGTGATTCTGTTGGCGTCGAGCTGGAAGCCTTTTCCATTTTAAACGAAATGGAGCTATTAGTTCTCTCCTTAACCCGAGTTCCAGGTCGTCAGCGATACTTTGCCAGTACACCTGACATTTTTCTTATAACGAACCCATACTACGTTGATGTTAGCAGGGAGTAGAACGGTTCCGCGGATTTGGTGATGAAAATGGTCATCCTCGTATTTCGTACGAATATGGAATAAAAAATATAGGGTTGCCCGAAAATTATTAAGTGTCAATAAATTAGCTTTATTCTTTTTTGCAAGTATATACTTGAAATTTATATAGTGTATAACTTGCGTCATGTGAGTATGAATTAGTTAGGTCTCACTCAGGGATCGCAATTTTACGTCTTTCCCGTTTTTTCCGAAATCAGTCTCATGTAAATATTGCAAATTTATGTATTCAAACCCCTGTTTTTTATTGGGTGAATTGCTATTCCTGGTCTCACTTTACCTTTTCAAATAATTTTTTTATTATTTAGATTTTTGCGACTGTAAGTCGTTTTAGGCAACTTACAAAAGTTTCAGCAGCAAAATATGTAAAATTCCGAAAAGTGTGTATGTAAGCAAATAAAAATCCGAGCCCAGATTAGAAACTACATGTAGGCCTACATGTTAATGAACAATGTAAACTGCTTCTCTTGTGCATGTATCTGAAATGTTTTCACTGATACGCATGTGTAGAAACTTCCGCATTGGTGTTAACTGTCTGTGAATGTTTTTTTGAAGTTCAGAAATTGAAAATCGCTTTTTATATTTTTATATCTTTTTATATTTTTCTATTGAGGAACTCGTACTTTAGAAAATGCTCAGCCAAAATTATATCATAAAATATCGATGACTGTAAGTAGCATGAAAAGAGGGTATTTGGGATTTCCGCGGATTTTGAGGTCAAGCATTCTCCCTGTGTTAAGGTTGAAGCGCCTTTGGACATGTTTGACCAGTGTTTGATTGCCATAATACCCACGAACTTTGAGACTGTTTCTCAAAAACCTCCCAGAAGGCGTCTTTGTCGCTTTAATCAAGCATCCTGAGATGATGTTAGAGATAGCTTAGGTCACTTTCCTTGGAACGATGTGTTCAATTCGTTCAACAGTTGTGATTTGGACGACATTTGTTCTTGTTGTTGTTGTTGTTGTTGTTTTACCCGGCTCCGTCCAGCGGATAGGAGGCTTCGTATCGAGACAGTACGAAGCGACACACCCAGTAAGCAAATTAATGTCTACTGCTGGCGAGGAGTGCCCCGGGGAGGAGATGGCCATTCCGATACCACCGGGGGTGCTAGCATACCCAAGCCAAAGCTATTCACACAGGGTGAACAGCATTGACCGGGGGAGGAAGCAACCCCAATGGTCCCACCCCACACCTTACCTCCGAAGAGGGGCGGCGGCCATCGCTGAGGGGACTTTGGAAAGGCATAGCCAGATATGCCACAGGGGAGGAAGCTCAAAGAGCTTTGTTGCATATCCGAACAGCTAAGATTCGGCTGTCAGGATCCCCCGCAACATCAACTTAGTATAGCCACTGAGAAAAGGCAATAAGAATAAGACATCAAGCTGCCAACACCAGAGCTGCAGTGGCAAAAGGCCCCTTTTAGTCGCCTCTTACGACACGCAGAGGAACGTCGGTCCTATTCTTTTCAGTCCCGGGAACCGCACGGGTACATTTGTTCTTCTGTTTCTGAAGTAATTATTTGTGTGTTTTGTCTGCTTACATTATTCCTCGTTGTCGTGCGAAACATTTTAAGAGATCCTTCCTTCATAGGACAGCAAGGTTGGGGTATAGGCTTCCTTTAGAGGTGCGCTTTCACAGGAGATTGTTAGTAAAAAATGTTTTATATATCGATACAAAATATGCAGATCTGCTACCTAACTTTCACAAATCTTTATCAATCTATACCCTCCAGGTACCTAGGAAGGTCATCAGCAAAGTAGGGGTGCGCAAGCGTGTCTACTGAGGGCTAATGCTGGTCATAACATTTCGAAAAGAGTCATGACTTCAACTGGAAAATTCAGGGTGTTCCACTAACTAGATTTTTCTAGATTTTTGATATGTTAATAAGGTACTTTTGTCTCTACAAGATGAACCCACTCTAAAAACTATTACAGTATGTGGTGGGTAAAAAATCAATTCGCTGTGCTGCCTAGACTAGTGTTTCAGCGATTATAAGTTGACCGAATGATGGATTTCTGACGGGCTTTTTATATTCATATAGCCGAAGACAAAATTAGCTGTCATCAATGCTGTTAACATGTGAAGAGACAAGTTAATTTTGAAAAGTACCTAGTGCAATATGTGAACAATTGGACATCTTCAACTCCGTTGAATTTTCGATGAAGTGGCCCATAGCATTCCTCGGGAACCTACTTCAGAAAATGAAGGCATAAAGTTGATAAACTTTAGTCGAATCACATATGGAGTTGAAAATTGTTCACAGAATTAGATTGTTAGGCCAATCATAAAGAATTATTGCGTGCGCAAGACATCATGCCTCGAGTTCTGCAAGTTGTTTTTCACGATTATAATAATGCAATTTTGAATTAGGAATTCATGGTGCGGCTGTTGCCGTACGTTTGTTTTCTACTGCTTATGCTTTTAAAAAGTTATAATGCATGATCACTTTCGACACAGCTAAGATAAAGTTGGTGAATAAAATCGATTTGTGCACAATTTCATCAGAATTGAATCTCAACCATGAACTTATCTGTATGACTCCGTCTTAGCTAGATACCATAATTTTTTGCTATATCATGCCTCAAATTAGTATTCATTTATCCAATAGGTCTGCCTTTCATTCTTCAGGTGTCTATGAAGAGGATGAAACCTATGAATCAAAGGTGTTCGCTGGTCTCTCCTATGGGTATCAACATCAAATGAACGATAATTTAACTTCTGTCAGTGATATGACCGGATCTGGTGGGAAGTTATCCATCAGCAGCAAAGATGGAGATGTGCCTGTAGGACCGTCTGGAGAATTTTTTGAGGAATCGTTGATCGATACTAATCATATCGGAAAACAGGATGATAGAGAAAAATTGACATGCGAGACATGTGGGAAGCTATTTCTTCGAATGTGTTATCTACGAACCCATCAACGATTACATGATGTCAAGAACAAAGTGTCGTGCGCCGAGTGTGGGAAAGTTTTTAGTGACAAAAGTAGTTTGTCTATTCATCAACGGATACATAGTGGAGAAAGACCATTTACTTGCAAAGAATGCGGAAAATCTTTTACTCGAAAAAGTAGTTTGACCGGTCATGAACGCATACATAGTAGAACAGGTATGCATTTATGTGAAGTGTGTGGGAAGGAGTTTTTTGGACGCAACAATTTAAGGGAGCATCTACGAATACACAATGGAGAAAAGCCGTTTTCTTGTGAAACATGCGGCAAGTCGTTTACTCAAAAGAGTGGTTTAAGGACTCATCAGCGGATTCACAGTGGGGAAAAACCGTATAGTTGTGAGGAGTGTGGCAGATCTTTCATAAATCGTAGTAGTTTATCTGCTCATGAGAAAATGCATAGTGGTGATCGACCATTCCCTTGTGAAGCATGTGGGAAGTCGTTTTTCGACAGCAGTCATCTGTTGGTTCATCAGAGAACACATACTGGGGAGAGACCATTTTCATGTGAAGTATGCGGAAAAACTTTCGCTGCGATAAGTAATTTTCGAAAACATCAGCGCACACATATTGAGGAAAGACCGTTCAGTTGTGAGACATGTGGGAAGTCATTCAAAGAAGGCTATTACCTTAAACATCATCAAACGACCCAAAAGCATTGATGCAATTTCCATCATGAGTAAATTGCTCAATCATCGGACAATAAACAAATAAAATAAGTAAGTAAAAAAGCCCTGCTAGGCTTTCCCTTGACCACATTTACTTTTCCCTTAAGATAAGGTCGCGCGATAAAAATAATATTGTATAACATGCTAAATAATGATAGCTACTAAACTACTAAATAATGCTAAGGCATATAAAGTTCGCGTATTGTTAAAATGAATTTAGACCAGATATTTGGCAAAATATCGAGACCTAAAAAATAAGAAAATATATTTCGGTTCATTGACTTTCTTTTCCATACTTTATAGAGTGTTCATCGTTTTCATAAATATGCTTGAATTGACAATTATTTAACGATGTCACCTATTAACATTAGAAGGCAATTCAAAAGGTGACACATTTTTGGGATTTATGTACATGCACACTTTCGATAGCAAATGCATGAGTGCATGTCGTCATAGCTTATTATCTAAAATTGTCGGTAGGCCTACTTTTTAGTGCTATTTGACTTCAGAATTTATCAATTTCAATATATCGGATGTAAGAAGCATCGGTTGCTTAGGGCTGTGCGCTATGCGCACCTGCTCGCACCGGTGCACCGAAAAATTCAAAAAAATTGCACTGAGGAACTTGTCAAAGCATATGCGAAAAATAATTTGCTTCGCGTTCCAGATCGTCGTGTGGTAGTCACCTAAAACTTCAAAATCTTGAAGGCATGGTCTCTTATCTTTCATAATAAATATTCATATATTCTAGCATTTAATCAAATTGTATAGAATAGTGGGAAAATTCTAATAGTGCTGAAGAATTTGAAACGGACTTACAGAGGCTTCTTTTCATTTTCTCTTGCCAATACTTGCAAGTGACTCTCATCATGCTTGAGCCGTGGGTCTCTGTGACAGTTCTAATGGGATTCTTTAAAGCTAGATGAAAACATTATTACATAGACATGCAACAAAAAATGGGAAAAAATTGCAGTGACTAAATTTAGAGTCACTGGCGGACGAAGGGTCGGGTTTTTAAATTGTTTGTCTTAAAAATATGAATAACTAAGGCAGAGTTTACTTTTGTTTTTTTTTCAAAATGCTTGAGCACATCAGGAAATGTAGAGAGATTCGAAGCAATGTCATCAAGGTTGGACCTTGGGTGTTGGGTCGACATTGTGTAAGTGATACAAAACTTTGGTTTTCTATACAAAACTTGAGTCTTCTATTAATGCTGCATATATACAAGTCAAGTTATAAAAAATTGATATTTTGATCTGAATCTTAGGAGAAACACATGATAAGAGCTGATGTTCTGATTTTTTATCAAAGTTCCACTCAATTCACAGAATATTTAGAAAATGAAATACTTGTGATCATTAGCTGTTATATTTTGGGCTTGACAATACCGCGCATTGAAAGTTCTTACATATTGTATTTGCGGTAAGCTTACATTTATTTTACTGCGTATAGTGAATTTTTACATACGCCATATATTTTGCATCTTCGTAGATATCTTCGCACTCCTAAACTGTCTACGTTAGCCGATATTAATCCAAAACTGAATTCATTCTAATTTCTTAATTTTGCAATATAAATGTCTTTAACCATGCCCTCACTTCGCAGCTAATTGACTAAGTATGTTTATATTTTTTGAATGATAAAATGACAGCTGCTTTGTTATTAGCAATTTGTAATTCAATTATATACTCACTGACATAAATAATGAAACCAACTATCATTGACTTGAATGGAAGTTTGTTTCATTTTTTTCTATGGTTTGAGATGATATCTCGCTTTCTATGTATCACCATTGAACTCCATATGATAAGGGAAATGATATAGGACTATCAAATTTCAAAATTTGATATTGATCACAGTAACAGCTAGAAGTTGAACAGAATCACCACCTACTGCTGACCAGATTTGACTTATGAAATGGCGCACGATAACTTTACCAGAGGAATGGCAATTGGGATGATGCGTTGTGGGCAAAGTTCTACAACTGTTGCGAAAGAATTGAAAATTTCAAGGGTCGTTGTATGGAGGTGGTGGTGTCGTTGGAAAGCAGAAGGAAATGTGGAAAAGAAGAACGGATAAGGAAGACCAAGGGTATCATCCAAGCGGACAGATGCACGCTTAGTTTTAGCTGCTAAAAGAAAGATTTGTGTCCGTCCCCAAGCTAATTGTGTACTGGAAGGTTGCTGGGAACGTTGCCTGTAGCGTTCGAACTGCATATCGAAGATTGCGAGAAGCTGGTATACAGTCTCGACGACTCGCTGTGAGAATTCCGCTGAGCCTGGAACATCGAAGGAGACGAGTGACGTGGTGTCAAGGTCATCAGTCGTGGAGTGACAGTCAGTGGGAACGTGTGCTCTGGACTGATGAATCGAGGTTTACTCTCGATTTCAACGATGGTCGGATCCGTGTTCATCGCTTGCCAAGTGAACGATTTGCTCCATGTTGCGTCAAAGAACACGACCGGTACGGCGGCGGTAGTGTCATGGTTTGGGCCGGTATCTGGCACAATGGAAAAACACCAGCAATCGTAGTGAAAGGAACATTGACAGGACAGCGATATGCCGACGAGATCGTGACACCGGTCGTGGTTCCAGCAGTGACATCGAATCAATTGATTTTTCAGGATGACAACGCAAGGCCCCATCGCGCTTCAGTGGTCTCTAACAGGATAGCAAGCAGTGGAATCCCAACCTTGGAATGGCCCTCACGTTCTCCCGACCTCTCCCCATCGAGCACTGCTGGGATGAACTTGGTCGCAGAGTGAGGGAAAGGTACAACCACCCACCAGTGTCTTTGAAGATGTTGGCCGACAGACTGATCGAGCAGTGGAACCTCTTAGACCTGGCATTCATCCAGCGGCTGTGCTCATCCATGCCCTCACGCATCGATGCCTGTTTGGATGCTCGCGGTGGTCATACCCGTTTCTAACTTAAGTTGATAAAATCATGAGTATCAAATTAAATGTTTTTGAGTAAAGCATTCGAGTTCTCCTTTTACAAACAACAAACAAACGTACAGTACAACCAAGTTTAAGTCATAAGTATTCATATCAGGACTTGTTTCATTCTTTTTGTCACTGAGTATAATTAAATCAAAGATCTTCAATCAGTCAGTATATCAGTGTTGTTTAAATTAAAGGAAAGCTTTACAACGTAATTCATGTACTTAGTCTACTAATTACAGTTATTGCAATAATATCGCTTCCCACTAAAACCTCACTTCTCATGGGCCCAATAGGAATTTTGTCCTATAGAAGAATCTTTATGTTAGCGCAAAATACAAAGAATGCTCTTCGGTTACTTGATTCTACTCATTTCTTAAAACTTGGTTTTTTGGTTTTTGACACAAGTTGTTGGTATACCCAATACGTCTTTACCCAACCTTGATGTCACCGTTATCTACAAATTACTACGCAAGAAAGTCAACATTACTCGGCTTCCAGCAGTCTCTGTGCAATGTGATAAAACTGATAATGTTACCGGATACCAAAATAACTCCTTCGGACGGATCGCTGACCAATGGAATGCTTGGATAGTCTATATCTTAGCAAGAGGAGCAACAGATGGCACACAGAATTTATGAGATTGATATCGCAGGAATATAGATTTCGTGGCATAAAATGATTTTTTATGAACTTGAATATCTACTTTCTCGACATCAAGAAAATCATCGGCAATTTCATGATATAGCCATGATTTTCAAAAGGCTTCATTTTCATGATGTAGAAATTTACAGCTTGAATTGAATGACTTGATAATTGGAATATAATTATAATGACAGCTTTCAATTTGTGTTTTGATAGAAAAGTTTTGACTTTGCCTGTGGGAACGCTGATCAGTCCTCTTAAGCACTACCTAGATTTCTATAACTATGTAAAATTCTGAATTATTTGTAAATATTTTGCAATGTTGCACATCATTTGAAATTATGTTCTCTTAGTTGGATTAATTTTAATGTATGTTTAAAAAGTCTTTCTCTCCAATTTGCTGTGACCAAGATGACATAAAATGAACTAATCATAATTGAAACTATACAGTGATTTATCAATTTGATCGAAAATCGCACATTTCGGTGCACCGGCCCGATAACCGGTGCCAGCAGAAGAACCAGCGCACTGCGAACAGTCCTACTGCTAATAATAATTATAGTAAGTTTATTGCGAAATGTCAGATGCATAGCGTCTGCAAGAGACAATAAAAGTGAGGACAGTTGAAAGCAGAGTGTTGCTTGTGGTCGCCTTTTGGCGCATTTTTCGAAATAATCGTTAGAAGATATCAAGTTGAAATTTTTTCTTGAATCTAAATCATTGTGTTTTCGTTTCAGGTATCAATGCATCATGGATGTGGTAATACAGTCGTTGAATATTTAAACGTAATTCATACTTGTTATTGAAGTAGAAACAACAAATTATCTTCAGCAGATGATAAACCACTTGTACATCTTGCTCATTACTGACTACTAATGCAAGACGCTTTTTACTTAAACTTGGTAAATTTTCATGCTGTAATTCGTGCTGCTAGCATTATGGATAAAAAAAGTGTTCCATAAGGACTAACGGGTTATGCATGTGCGCAGGGATTGGAAACAGTTGACTAGATGAATGAAAATTTATTTTAACACTTCCAATCAGTGACTTGAGCAATCAATTGATCACAATGGTTGCAATCAATTGTCAATTTATTGTAAAATGCAATAACTAGGTCAAAGTGTTTAGTATTGTTTATTGGCGTGATCCTCAACTTTGAACTAAATTGGAATATTCCAAGGTCAAAAATTTAAGTTCAAATTTAAATTCAAAAAGGGTTAAAATTCATGTCAGGCCTCTACGGAATCAACTTTCAGACGAAAAAAATGCGACCCCTAAAGTGAAAGTATTTTTTTGAAAGTGGGCATCATACCTAGCATCAAGACTTGCATAGCAATCAAGCAATAATATCACAGTATGTAATTATGTGTGTTAGGGAGCTAAGATGACCTCAGCTGTTGAAAAAGATGTTTACGCTGACTTGCATACGCTTGAATTATTTGCGAGTTCTCTTACCGTTAATCCGACTGAGAACAGCTGCATTATCCAACATCAATTTATCTTGTACGTATATACATGTAACTAATGGAGGCATCTGTTAATTATGTGTATTCACTCTTTCAAATGTCTGCCGTTGTAGGTATTACAGCATCAATTAGGTTTGTTCCAAGGTTTCAATGGCTTTGATCAACTTTTCCTGAGCTATTCCACGTTCTGGAAAAATCCCGGTGATCAGATTCCTATCCTGTTTACTAAAATATCCAAGTGGCAATTTTGTAAGAGGCAAAACTACTTTACGTGGTTGAGGACAACATCTACAGCAATTGTGGCAATGTCTGAGTTCAGATATGACTTTTAAAAGTGACGCATTTTTTAGGAAAGTTACCGTATACGGTTGATAACCCAAATCACGAAATACAAAATTTATTAAATAGTATACTGTTCTATTATTGATTTTCCGAGGCAGCTGGCCGGTGGCCGGTTCCTGAATTGATTACTTCTGGAGGCTAGTACCTGAAGGCATAAAAATCGGCCAATTTTTTATTGCTACTTATTTCTATTGCACTATTTACATCAACAACTACTAAGAGTGCCCTGTGAATAACATACATCCTTTCTTTATACTAGGGAGCTGCTATTGAGCACGAATTTCAATGTGAAGCGTGTCAATTTCATTGAACACCACAAATCAATTCAGTGAGTTTGGCCATCGGTCGGTACCAATCTGATAATCAAAAAAAGGAAAAGAAGTTAATTTTCTCGACCGAGATTGTATTATGAAATGAATGTGCCCGACGTTTCGTCATAGACTTAGTCATGAGCAATAGAAATGAATCTACAATAGCATGGTGTTGAGAGCCGGGCTGAGGCGCTGAATTATACTCGCCTCCATCGAGATTCATCGGATTCATCGAGGTGTATACTGTTGTACTTCTAAGTGCAGTCAGATGCAATCAGATGTTTCCAGATACATTCAACTGCATTTTATTTTGTTGCGGGTATGCATGTACTACATGTCTTTACTGTCTCATAGTCATCAACTGGATTGACGAAAAGTGAACTCGTATTTTTGTGATAGAAAACCGAAGTAAAACGATGCGTTTCTTGATAGCCGTTTATAGTGTCTTTCGTCCGTGCAGGCGTAGGTCATGGTCACAATTGAAACAGGTGACACGGCCATAATATTGTTATAGTTATTCACTTTAGCTCACATTGCGGATGCACAATGCCATAGATATACGACAACAGGCAGCAAACATAGATGCGATCAACTATGCTTCTATGCAGAGTAAATGAACAGAAGCCATGTCATCGAATTATAACTTATAATATGCTAAAATAATAATAATGCTAATACTAATGAAAATTTGTTTATTCTGACGGTGTTTCCTATAATCCACGTATTATCATCTACTTCCCCTTACTACTTGGCTTTAAGTTTTAGCTTGAAATCAACTGTGCTGAATGCACATCTCACTGCAAGTCTGCAAATTGCTGTTTCACAGCAAGAAACGTCTGTTAATGATGGAAATCAGATGATCAAAAATAGGGAAAATTATGAGAAAGAAGTTTTCGTTGAAACCAATTAATTGCAATTAATATCATGTCATTGGCTAGACTTTTCCAATCAACTGATTGGTCCATTTGAATTGCTTGCAAGTGATATTTAGCCAATTAATTCCATCCATTCCCTGCACGCAAGTGTCTACCCAGAGCATTCATATTTATGCAAATCAGTAGTCTTTCAATGATGACCTTAATTATGTCTTTTGTATGCGGTAAATTTCATGCTTACCCATGATAATGTGAATAGATTAATTCTGAAGATACGAATGATGACGCCTTGCTACGGAACTGAGGAAAAATGTTTTTTGATATTTTTTGTGGTCTCACTTGTTTTACAAATGTGTTTTTGAATGGCTGCAATAAAAATTGATAATTCTTAACTATTATTGTTTTTCTTGTTTGCAATTGGATTCTAGAATGTTGCATGTACTTAATTGAGGAGGCCATTCTGCTTTGAATAACGATACATTCAGTATTGCAAGGGCAATTCCTTTTGCAACTATAAAAAAGTCAGTAAAAGATAATTTGTTGAAAGCAACTGCATTTTGAACGAAAATAGCATTTCTAGTGTGTCCTGATTATACCTCACCACAATGATGGGCGTAATACATGCTAAGACTCACACACCCGTTAAATATGCTCTTAACGTATTTCATGATTTATCCATACGGGAGGTTCTTTACCACCCAGGTTAATTTCAAATCAAAGATGTACGCAACAAACTTCTATTTACAACTTTTCATTGTTTTCAAGAATAAAAATAGCCCGACATCTTTTATTCTTTAAAGGTATGTAGTTTATCTCAGGGTTCTCCTCACTAAATTATGGCGCATATTGTCAAGAAAATTGATAAATTAATTATAGGGTGAAATGTAATCGGCTATTTCGTCATTGGATAATTCGTCACTCAAAATTTCTTTCCGACACCGCTGTGATCTTTCTGTCCACTCCTCTTTTATCCCGTTTTTGTGGTCCCTAAAAGGATATTTTCAAATGTACTGATGATGTCATTGTCTCCCCTATTTTTCGTGGTTGTTTTCCTGACATTGTGAGCACAGAACTTACTCATGCAAAAACCTGGTAATGAAAATGGATTTGTCTTGTATGATCAGAAGACAAAAACTAATGGTAGGCTAATGCATAAAGGAGCGGAGGTAGCTCTTGGGTCAGTGGTAGTGGAAGCCGAGTCACGGATTCTTGGCGTTACATTCCAACAAAATCTCAAGTTAGATGGTCATATCGACATAGACACCTATGTAAGTCCATCATGTAAATCGGCTTCCCTCAGGATTCACATATTAAGAGATTTGAAGAAATGTGCCCATGTTTCAAGACGTGATTTTGTCTACGTATACTACGCTTACATCAGAAGCGCCTATGTATATATTCTTGGCAATTAT
Source organism: Prostheceraeus crozeri (assembly GCA_907163375.1). Lineage (NCBI taxonomy): Eukaryota > Metazoa > Platyhelminthes > Polycladida > Euryleptidae > Prostheceraeus > Prostheceraeus crozeri. Next base: position 29,630 of record CAJQUW010015369.1, on the reverse strand, counting down.
GTGGAAAAACTAGCTTTTACCAGGGCAGATGGGAAAACAGGTAAATACCGGGAACTGGTAAAAACCGACAAAAAGTTGAAAATCAGGGGAAAAGGGCATTAATAGAAATACTAGGGTATATGGGAAGTTTTTATTGTCATCAGTATTCATTGCACCCGATATATTCACATGGCACGGGTCTGCATCTCTATATACTGGCTGTATCATGCAACTGAGGCATCGCATCCCAACTTATCCTACTTTTGTTTGCGATTGTCAGGGATTGACTGTAAATGCATATGATTTCATCAGCTTTATGTGATTGATGCGCAAAGCATTTGGTCTTGTTTTTCTTGATGAAACTAATCATTTTACGATAGTCCAGTCTGTTGTCATCAGTGGAATATACCTAATAATTTAGAATTATGTTTTGTAAGAATTATTTAGCTAGGCAATTTTGAATGAGTCATGATGAAAAGAGATAGAGGTTATTATCAGTGGCGTCGCGTGCTCCCAGACCATAGGCCTTCGCTCCATAGTGGATTCCTATATTTCTGCAGCAGACAACATGAACTGCATAATATAGTTAATATGACACTATATTCATTTCAGTGTATTTTCGAACACTTGTACAAGTACATGAACATTCAAGTCATGCTGGCATCCATTACTACAAAATGAAATGGGAAATAGATACTGATATTTAAATGAAAGGTACACTGAAGTCCATGGACTACCCAATGTTGACTATTCTGCATGTGAATTGTGATTCACTATGAGTCCTATGTGACAGCCTCTTTTTCTGAGCAGCCTCATGAGCATGCAATCCTAAGCTGATTGTTCATCAACGCGACTCCTGTTTTCCCAAGATTTTGAACGTTAAATGACAATGAAAATGTGATGTTGATTTCTCACATGACGCTTGATCGCCTTGGTGAGATTACTATAGAGAAAATTCACTCTCGAGGAAGCTCTCGCCAAAGCAAGACTCTGTTGTGTTTATTATAGCCTGTCAACCACTTGCATGTTTCAAAATTAGGGCTGCTAAATTGTTTTTTGTGCTCCTCCTCATATTCTATCTCTTGATAGTGGTTTAGTTTTATTTCAATGCCATGAACTTCGTGTACGATGTTTTGAGTTTTCTGCACAATCCATCGGACGACTGGCCAGTGTAGAAAATAACAACTGTGGAAATCGCCGCCATAAACATAGCGTCACCAATAAGCCCTGAATCATTATCTCTGATGGAATCACACATCAATTATGGAAACTTCATCGCTGTATCTTTCAGCGGCTTCTCACCTTCCCATCCGACATTCAGCCATTGGTGAACGCGACACGACGATTCAACGCGTCATCTTCTCCAAAATTTGACGAAGCCACGAATAGGAAAAATTTGCGCCTCCCTCTATCTGAATCTAAGAATTTATAAATAGATCTTTATAAATAGATTTATAAAAATATCCATGTTGCAAGCTTGACGTCATCTCAACAGGCAAAAACAATTTATAGAAGCCTAAACCCAGATTGAATTTCTTGGGGGAACGAAAACTAGTCAAGAATTTGAATTTATTGTGTGGCAGAAAAAGATCAGTAAAGATTGACCAGGAACTGTTAACACAGGATTCCTCAGATTTGTTAAAATAACAATGCCTTCGAAAGTGACACGTGTTATTCAAAACAAATCCAAAAATATCAAGATTTGATTTTGGACCAAGAATAAAAACTCTTGTAATTTGCTAGAAAGTAAAGCCTTGTTGATGTCAATGCATTAAGAGCTAATAAGTCGCTCTAAATAAATTCATCATTCATAATACAGTCCGTTTCATAAAAAGTGGATCATCCTAAAATTTGACTAAATAAAACATAAGTATGATACAGAAAGCATTTTTCATGTTATTTCATGTCTCTAATATATTTAAATGTCCTTATATAATCTGATAAGCTATGATACAGTAACGGTTCTTAAGAAGCTAATATTTTGTGGCCCTACCCTTATTGTCAATGACATTACCAATTCGTCTAGGCATTGATTCGATGATATCGTTGATTTTTGACTGATCTAACTTTCTCCACTCTTTTTTAACAGTGACGTAAGTTGTGATACGCCATCTGTAGGTAGCAGTGAACGACGAACGTTACGTTTTAGAATACTCCATACATTTTCTATGGGATTCAGATCAGGAGAACGAGCTGGCCAAGATAATGTCCTAAGACCTAATTGAGACTTGCATAAGTTGACTCTACTACTCCTGTGACACGTAGCATTATCATCCATAAATAACCAAGTCGATGGATCACCAAGTTTTCATCAGATTTTATCCATAATCTCAATCGACCATCACTATCCTTCAGACGGACTGATGCCTCATCAGACCAGACAACCCGATCCCATTGATTTCGCCAGTGACAATGACTCATTGCCCATCTGAGACGTCTTTTTGTATGCAGATCTGATAATTCGATCTGAGAGGGCCTCTTACAGCTCTTGAAATTCGACTCAATAAGTCTTCTACGAATAGTTGGCTTAGAAATAGACGAGTCTAGTGCAGCCATCTCAGTTAACGAGAGACTTGGATCAACTTTAACAAATCTCAAAATTAGGCGGTCTCTACGTTTGGATGTTTTGCGTGGACGGCCAGAGCCCTCTTTACGACAGAGTCGAAAATCATCATTATGCCATCGATGCACATCTGTGTAAGGGACATTTAGTCGCTTGCTTGTAGCTCGCAAAGAAAACCCTAGTTCTGGCAAGGCTGACACTTTGCCTTTTGTGAATGCGATCTCGTTATTGTTCATTTGTGCTTTGTATTGTTTTCAACCGGTAAGAGATAGATTTCTAGCTGAAAGCAATCAGGAGTGCTGCCAACACCACCGCAACGAAGTCAGGAAGCCATGGAACATGAAGTCCAGTTAATCACGTGTAGCAGTTACATTATTGTTGATGAATAATGGTGCTATACTGGCTCTGATTGACCGATTTTCTTTATTTTTGTTTTGCTTGATAGCTTTTGGCTTGTAGAACAACATATTACATAACAAAGGAAACATATGTAATTTTATAAGAGTGAGGTATGATTTTGTGTAACATTGCTAGATGAAGATCAAATTATTTACTACTTTTTTTATCTATAACAGGAAAATAACTCAATATTCATGCTTGAAATTTCCAACAATGATATTAGAAAGCACAACTGACATATCTTCCAAATTTCAGAGAAATTCGTTCAAGTTTGGCGGAGTTAAACAAAATTGAAGTTAAGGCGATGTTTAAGGGTGATTCATTTTTTATGAAACAATCTGTATTTGCTTCTTTGTTACTATCGGGAGAAGACGAATCTAACTATCGAGCTAAGCGCACACGCTTCACATATCACACAAACACACAAATCTCTGTGATTTGCTGTGCACACCCCAGCGCATTGTGTGATCGCTTGAAGATCCCTGCAGTTAACAGCTGAGCGCTGACGCTAGGAGCGGATTTGAGAGTAGTGACTTGAAACTGTAAAGTGTATGTAAAGTTGTAAATGTAAGAATGCTCTCAAAAAAATATAACTATTTGAACCTTTGTTTTATGAACGTTAACAATTATTTTTGGGTATGCGGCGAAGGCCTCGCAGGCACGGAGACGACGCCACTGCATTATTGATAAATTATATATATATAGGCATAGACAATGTCAACAAATTTTGCCATACAAAAGCATTGGCAAAGAAATGATTTAAAAGGTCAACTATTTTACGTAGTTATCGAAAGTTATAAACAGCATTCATATTAGGAATGTTTAATACTCGTGCAATTGCATGCGTAAAATTGTATAAATGTGTTTTTGTGTATGCACAGTAAAATGCATCACGAAAGCGATCCATTTCGAAAATTGAAATACTCGATACCTCAATACAAACGAAAGACGTCCTTGAGTAAAGAAAGCATACTTACAACTTATACATGAATCATCCTACATCGAATCTACGTAAATCTTAAATAAACAATTGATTATCTAAATGAATGTGATGCTTATACCTGAATCTGAATATGTTTTGTCATTTATTTTGTGTTTCATAATAAGTTAATCAAGTAAATAAGAATTTCAAAGCGTTTTCATGTAGATAACAGTATGTATACTTAAGACCGTTGGCCAAGACGCAAATCATGCAAGGATCACACGGCTTGAAATGTTACAACATAGGAAATTATTTCATTTCAAATTCTGAAAACTGAGTGTGCCATTTAGCTATCTCCTGAAAATGTGATATATGGTGGCTTGCTTGGGTTCAGTTGAATACATACAGCTTGGTGTGTCAAAATTAGCCGTGAATGATAAAATCAACTATTTTTGTGTCTATTGAGATCATGTCTATTTCATATCTACTAGATTAAATTTTTAGGATACAACTGGCATTTTTATTCATAAGCTTAGGCCTGCATGCTCTAGTAATGCAGAAGTCATCGACTTCACAGACTTATGATAAGAAGTGCTTGTGTCTATGCAACCTTGTGAAGCATAATTACTGTAAATTGTATCTAGGACACACGCCATAATTTTTCTCTAATTCAAATTTGCACGACCATCAATATATCTATATTTCCTACATGTTGCAAGGACTTGTCATGCCATTGAAATCCACACTAGTCAATGCTAGTATATTTACATAACATAAAAGGCAAAGAATGCAAGCCTATGTTCCGATTAGCGATTAGTGATCCCGAATAGCGGGCATTCTATTCATAGTTTCGGTCAATTTTCAGGCAATTTTTTAAAGATCGTTTTTTAGAATCTATTACTGCAATGGAGGCTATCATTATTAATTATTTAAAGACACTTAAACATCAAATGCAAATTTATCAAAACTTTGTAAGCAGAAAATTGACAACTATTACTGAATCGTAATTGTTATACATTTACTTTGAAGGTATATTGGTGACATTATATTTTCCACATGGCAGTTCCATCAATATGGTAGAGCAGGCAGCGTTATGTGAATACATTTCATCTGAGATCGACAAATATCTTTCTAAATTTCCGTCAGCCAACGTGGTAATTTGCGGCGATTTTAATCACGTCGATACTGATAGCCTTGAGTCCTCTTTCAATCTATATGAAGCTGTCTTATCACCAACTCGTGGCAGTGCAAAACTTGAAAAATTATTCATTCCGGAACTTATAGTTCCATATTTTTATGAAGCACAATTATTTCCCCCATTTGGTGATGCTGATCATATGGTTGTTCTTCTTCCCTCACGTGATACTATTACTAGTTCGCCATCATGCATTGCTGTTATGGATCTTCGTGATTCGAATTTAAAAGTGGCCAGAGATTTTCTTGGCAACATCCCTTGGAGTAAACTTTTAAGTTCTGATAATGTTGATGCAGCTTGTGAACAGTTCTATTCTATTTTACGTCGTGGACTTGATCACATTCCAACACATGAATAGGACATGAATGTGGACTTGATCACATTGAGCAATTCCAACGGACATTATAACTCATGGCAAGAAAGAAGCCCCATGGATGACACTTTCTATTAAGGTGTTAATTAATAAAAGATATCAAGCCTATCGAAGTCAAAACTGGACCTTATTTAACCATTATAAATTGGTGAGACAAGAGATCAATAAAGCTAAACGTGCATGGGTTGCCAGAATGATAAAGAAGAATTCCATTTGGCTGGTGTACAAGTCGGTTACTTCCAAATCTGTTTGTAATAATTGGCTTCCGAACATCGACCCACTTCAAAATGTGAATTCTATTATTGAAATGTTGAACCAGCACTATTCAGATAAACTTATTGTTGATCCCATGGAAAAGGACAATTTACCCAATTTTTCTGTTCCATTTCAATTTCATATTGCTGAAGCATATGGTTTACTTAAAAATATCAATCCGAGAAAGGCAACAGGTTCAGATCAAATCCCTTCTATAATATGGTTAAAGTTTGCTGATTTACTCTGTGAGCCGTTGTGTGCTATCTTCAATCACTGCTTGAAAGTTGCTGATATACCTGGCATGTGGAAGTTAGCTAATATCATTCCAATACCGAAGTCCAATCCTCCAGTGATGTCCAACACAAGGCCCATTTCATTGCTTCCGATTCCGGAGAGAATTTTGAGCGTCGTGTCCTGTTACATTACAAAGATGAGTTATTAAAATTTCAGAACCAGTACCAATATGGATATCGGCCCAAAAGTTCCACTACATGCGCTTTGCTTCATCTAGAGGATTTTATAGCAAAAAATCTTCAGCATCGTGATCTTTGTAGCTGCCATATTGTGACTATTGATTTCGAAAAGGGATTTGATAAAGTTTCGCATAGGCTACTTCTGAATAAGATGTTAGAAAGAAAACTTGATCCATTTTTGATCACATTTATTTGTAATTACTTATCAAATCGACAACAGAGAGTGAAATGGAAAGATCAATTCAGCTCTGTACGTGAAGTTACTAGCGGAATACCCCAAGGTTCCTCGTTTGGTCCACCACTCTTTGCTTTCTTTATTTCCGATCTTGAAGCACATCTTCACCTGAATGATGGAGTCATGCTTATTAGTTATGCCGATGATCTCACCTTATGCGGCGCAGTTAATAAATCCCTAAACTTCAGTCCTTTGTCGGATCTTGTCATCCTTTGTCCACTACCTTGTCGGATCTAGAACAATGGGCAATGATCAACAAAATGGTTATAAAACAAGAAAAATGCCAGCAAATCTTCGTTTCAACCGACAGGAACTTTGATAAAACTGCTTTTCAGTTGCATGATATTCCTTGTAGCAAGAATATTCGTCTTCTTGGTGTTCATGTGGATGAGAAATGGAACTGGAATTCTCATGTCAATGCTGTCTGCAAAAAGCATCATCGAAGCTCCATTTTCTGCGGCAACTAAAATTCTATATGAATAAAGATCAGCTATGTCGTGTATATTACAGCTGCATACGCTCTATATTCGAATATTGTTCCCCTCTGTTTACGAATTTATCCAGGCATAGCATACATCAAATTGAGCGAATTCAATCTCGATGTCACGAAGTAATCTGTCGTACATCACAATGTGAGTGTGCTGCTTATGTACCTCTTGAGTACCTGCGCATAGTTCATGGATTCAAGATGTTCGAGGCCCTAGTTAATGACGATGTCCATCCGTTACATCACCTCGCACCTCGTGTATTACCGACCTCAGGGAAGTTTGATATTCCTTTCTGTAGAACACTGATTCGAAGAAACGGCTTCATTGTGACAATGGCCAAGTTAGCTAATAGTAATTTCTCGATATAACTGAAATAGTACTACTACTTCCGTTATCCCGGCATTTCTTGTTTATTTTCTTTTGGTGCTTACCTTATGATACATTACTTGTTAAGACATCGTGAACTAGTAATTTTATGTGCTATGGCATGTCTGTACAGCCTCTCGATTTTCATTTGAGGCATAATCAAATATACACTTATTATTATTATTCTCAGTAATCTGATTTACCCGATTGATTTTTCAGGTGAAAATTCCGAATCCTGATGCGATGAAATATTTCGATCATATAATCGGAAAATCGACCTCCTTTACATAATCCATCATCAGGGTCATGCTTATTCAATGTATACCGGTAATGCTGAAGGTGCTGTATCATTGGTCAAAAACCATTAATTTACCGGCACATAAATATACTATACATGAATTCAGTATAATTTTACAGCATACAGAATAGACGAATAATTGAATTTTGGATTCTCACCCAGCCCGGGTGCATGCACGCATGTAGTTACTGAATTCGAATGGAAGATAAAGCATCAGCATGTTATTGAATTTAAGGTTCGGGAATAAAATGGAGCTGTGCAGTGCACATACTACTGCACGTAGCTTATTTGTCTGGCATTTTACATCCGCACTCTGCATTTATAGGCGTACCACATATTGTTGCTATATAGCCCATATCACAACAACTAGGGAGTCAAGCGGTTAACCGGTTAAAAAATAATTAATCGGTTAACCGACGCTTTCCCAACTTTTCTGCTACATTGCAACTACATTGCTTTAGTTTTCATTTTCCAATTTCGATAATATCTCATTGCTGATGTAAGCTATTGCCAAATAATAATTTCCTGGAAAGGGAGTGAGACTCGAAACAGCAGAAGCCATCGTTTTTCTGCATCACAATAACTCTACCTGATTTCTTCGTTTTCCCAGACAATTTGTTTTGATAAAATACTCTTATACGTATATTTTGTTGTTACAATAGTTGATATCTGATCATCCAAGATCCATTCCATTATGATAACAAGGAAGTTTTTAATTCCAGATAAGATTGATGTTTTGATTAGCAATAGAGAATAATGATATAGCCTACCGGGTATATTGTTACTTGTGATGAGTTACCTAACCACATCAATTGTGATAAGTCTTGGCTCATTATAAGTAATTTAAAAGTAGAGGAATATCAAGTGATCTTGTATTAGGAAAAAGTAATTCTAATTGATATCAGTCTTCTACACATGACCATCTACAAGGAATTCAACATATTAATATTGATGTATCAATAATAACATAAATATATTAGTAACCTAAAGATAGCTTTGTGTAGCCGTTGTTTTTATATTATCTGGCCACATCCTATATAAGTTGTGAATTACCATACTGGTACCTCACATTGAATGTTTTGTACAGATTTTATGGTAAAATATACATTATTATTATCATTAGTGGATTTAGATTTTATAATTTATTATTTTGAATAATTAACATGGAATTAGGCACATTCCGTGAAATTGATTTTAGGTTCAAGTTAGCCAGACGGAATAAACTCAAATATTCACGAGGGTATACTAAAACATAACAGCATTCTTGAAAATAAAGTATTAAGGAAGTAGACCTACAAGCAATCAATAGAAAATGTTTATCTCCATAAAGTAAGCGAGCTTACTCAACTGGTATAACAGGTAAACATGCATATACTCATACACTATACTCAGTGCGATTATATAAGCCTTGTATAGTCACATGGAATTGAAAAACATCTGTTACTAGTATTACATCGGTTAACCGGTTAATTTCTCGTCGGTTAACCGGTTAATTTATAATTAACCGCTTGACTCCCTAACAACAACTATCACAATTTCAGAAACTTCGTGTTGCTTCCGCGGCTACATATTCGGGCTTATGCTACATTGCATTTGTTGCTACTAAATGCCTTCTCGGTACTTCTATTCTTCCACCCACATTTTTTTCCAAAATCATCAAGTTTCGCCAAAGTTAGTCACATTGGGTTTAGAATAGACTTGATCTGTCACTGAGTGACACTACAACACGACTGAGAAGTCTTACTTGAACCCTGGGATGAAGGATTGGTCCCTTGGATACTCAGTTAGAATACAAGGTACAGCTGTGATCATGAACTAGGTGTGATTGTTGTCTACAGACAAATGACGAGCAGTTTTCTAATTCTGAGGCTGTGAATGTTATACAAGTCAGATAAAAAGAGGAGTTTTGCACACTCAACAGTATGCGACGCTAGTGAGACTGCCCGTAGGAGCAAGAGAAGATCGTTTTCGATGCAGCACTTCCGGGCGTCAACAACAGGAATGGGGGAGGAAATAGAAGTACCGCCTTCTCAAATCTCAAGTCTATCTTCCCTAATAAAGCATTAAACTAACGTATGATTCCGACTCTCTCCGATGTGTTAATGGAACTGAACAGCCCTTATTCGAGATCTTAGAGCAACATGCATGTTATTGGTAGAAAATCATCTGAGATATGTATCTTTCATTTACAACCAGGTCACGAGGAAACGGAGAAATATTTTGGGATGAAGGTCGTCGACAAGGACAGTGTATGCGGCGGCTATGCAGACGATCAAATCCGTGCAGGTGGGCTCGGTCACAATTCAAACAGTGCAACTTGTTCAAGGAAGAAGAAACGTTTAACTATAAAGGAAGAGGATGTATCATTCGAAGGAGATACTATCAAGTAAGAGAAACGTATACTTTCACGATAACGTTTAAAATACATGTATGTCGCGCCCAACAATTTTAAGCATATGTTTTAAGCAATGAGCTTCATATGCGCAGCATGTTTAACCCACACCCTTATTACCACGGCCGACCAAATATGCATTGACGAATGATTGTTTTATGCGCATAAAAAAGTAATTTTGTGCAATAAAAGCTGTTTTTCTGTATGCATAAATGGTAAATAGTCTGTCAGTACTTGGAATTCATTCCTAATAGTCTACACAATGCATAAGGATGTTTTCCTTAGTCATACCATGCGACTGCTCCTTATAAATGCCTTGTATTTTGGAAAAACTCTCTCGACGTCAGAGGAGGCAACGGGAGATCGTGACAATAACAATTTTTCCTCCAATAAATGATTTTAAAGTCCCTCTAAACCAGCTTCTTGAATACGGTGTTCTTTGAAGAACATTTTCCAACTTGTTCGTTACATTCGCATCAAAATCATCACTGATATCATCAATCAGTTGTTTGGTTTGAGACGCATTACACTTACGGTCATAAATTGCTTCAGACAGCGAGGAATAGAGTCATATTTACAGAGGAAACATGTACAATGCATCCTGCAGTCTCGGTGTCCAATTTTTCTATCAGTTCCATCAGGTAGTGTTCAACTGCTTCTATCCATGTGCCCCAACGTGTGATTGTCGAAGAGGGTGATAGTGGCATGCAGGCATATTCCAGCTTACGACGACGTGGCGGTGATTTTCTGAACATCATTTCGGTTAAAGCATCAATTTATTGACTTTTGGATACAGTCCAAACATCAATGTCAATAACTCTGTGGAGACTGTGTGCTAAACAAATCGTCTTCGGCATAAAGCTATCATTGCTCTAACCGCTTTCAACATATTCGAAGTTTGATCGTAAAAGACAGAAAGGAGAAGACAGATTTCAAGACAGGAAACGAGACATAAGTTGTTTATAATAATTCATGTTTTGTCAAGAAATCATCCATCATATGCATTTATAAATACTTGTTTTCATTATATGCATTTTTATGCAATTAAAGCTGAAATATGCATTTTTATGCATTTTGTATATTTGGTCGGCCCTGCTTATTACTACATCTATTTTCTGCATTGACAGTCAGTGACGGAGGCGTTGGTATAAGTGCACACTTCCAGTCATCCGGCTTACCAACCTATCTGGTGGCATTATCTAGCGCTTAGGGCATATAATGCGGTTCATGAAGTTTCCTTGATAATAAACTTAATTTCTGTTTAATTAAGATTCTTATTAGCAAATTTTAATAATAAGTTTCATGCTGGGAAGCAATAATAAGAGGGAAAGTGCGTTAGTATGGCGTTGGCTATTACCTACATATCTAAGTTTTGACCTTGATACAATAACGATAAAATTGTGATCAAAGTTAATGTGTAAGTGAAAGTTGATGAAATATGCAAAAATTGTTGTACAAAAATTGAAGCCTTGAAGATACTCCTTACCAACTTCAATTTTGCCGCTTGATGATTGAACGCCACATGCAGAATCTTGATTTGATCTTGAACTTCAGTGATGAGACAACATTCCACTTCACAGTGAAAATCGAACTCGGTTGTACTGCAACCCGGCGGGGCATCGCCACATTGTGCTCTTGAGGTACGAGAACTCATCAATTCAAAACTGAATTACAGGATCAGTCGGGAAATCCGGTCTCTATGAAGCCGAGACGTGACAGGGTTGGATTTTTGGCGATCGGCACTGATACGAAATTATATCCGCTGAAAACATCGTGTCTAAAAAATTTCAACGAATTATAAGAAATACTAACGTCAAGACTAATAGACAAACTTAAGCACAAATAATATTATGCGTGTTTATCACTTATACCGCGATGGCGGTCATATGGAACACCTTCCTTAAGTTTTAAAACACAATCAATCTGCGGAATTCGAAATGAAAAATGGGCTGCAATAAATGAGACGTCATTGCACACCTGTCTGTTTTCAAACGCCTCTTGCTCTTTTTAGACTACCATCGCTTTCTCAACGTAAATTCCATGAACGACGGCATTTACTTTGTCAAAGTTCTGGGCGCAGTAAAGTGCGGCTAGCATCCAAGTACCCCATCGGGTGAAGATCGGTTCAGGGGTCAAGGCTGTATCAGTATTGGCGTATTTCCAAGTCATCACAGCATCGGAAATTTGAGAAGCACTTTTTTTACAGAGGCAATCATTGAATTTGCTCGAGGGAACATTTCTCGTACGCATTCACACACCTGATGAAAGTCGTGGACCAGACAGATGGTTTGGGAGGTGGAGGACCAGACAGGTGGAGGTTTGGGAAAACAATTTCAATTGATTCCTCGACTTTAGCATATAGACGGCAGCATCCGAAAGCAATAACACGACATCAGCGGGTTCGGTATCTAGCAAAACTTTCGTTAGTTTCATTAATGGCACGCGACACATGGGAAGACTCGCCTACACTGGAGCTCTCATACGCGGCCTGTCCGCCGTTGTTCCCACACGTGACAAAGCGATGTAAGAAGACGGAGATCGACAAGCCCGCTGGCTGCGGCAAAAGCGGCCAAGGAAGACTAGCTCCAAGAAGCTGCTGCACGACGTTCTGTGAACGCTTGAATCCGTCCTATGAAGGCGACTTGTGTTAAGTTTACTTTTTGAAGCCCTTTCGAGGAATGATAAAATCCTTAATAAAGTCCGTAACAGCTAAATTTGAAAATTAGTGGAATTATAGATAAATGATCTGACTTAACAAAGAAACCAACAATGTGTTTTCCTAAACTCATCTTGAGACATGTCTCAATTTTGAAAGTTATTGGCAACAAATGATATTTGATTTGACATTCTAACGAAGCATTATCAAATAAGAAAAATATCACAAACTGAGAAAGAAACTAAAGAAAGCAAAAACAGTGCACGATTTGCAACTTTATTTCTTTGACTAATGAAAATAGTATCTGGAAATAATGTCTTGATTAATTTTAATTGATATTTTTAAAAAAACGAAAGATATTTAAAGAATGTTGAATATGTGGAAAATGCCGGAATATGTGAAAAAATATGATTTGTGTGAAACATAAAAGTCCGATTCCTACTCTTGACGCATTTGAAGTATATGTATTTCCAGAAGCACTGACAAGTATAAATGTTGCTACTTCCATCCGTAGGATGATAGGATTAGCTTTTTCCTTTCAGCAAGTCCGTCGCAATTGAGACAATATTGCCCTTTATTGAACAAGCTTACCATCGCAAATGATAAGCAATAACTTCGTTTGTCTTCACTACACCATTGTTAATATTTTACATTAGATAACTGCAAATTGAGCTACAACGATCTCGAAATCTGTCAAAGCACGACTGCAGAAGCCTTCTCCACAAAAACCAGTCAGTTTATGTTAAATGCTTCTTTACTGATTATCATTGACAATTTATTTATAATTATCACATGTGCTTTCATTTCATTGTGTGGTTGCACATATCACAACTTTGCTTATGCGTTATGTATGTTTAGAAATTCATTGAAATTAAGATCAGCTTCAAATTGGCAATTTGGATGTCTCAATATTCATCTTGTCTGGTGTATAAATAGGAATGCATTGTGGAGCGAAGACCCATAGAGTAAATATATTAGGTAGAGTGGTAGCTCCGCATTTATGAAATCCCCAATGTGTATACACTTTCGAATTTATTAAATGAACTCAAAGGAGATACAGTCGGTATCATCTCGGTAGTATATAAATAAGGAAAATTTTGACTTTTTTAAAACTGCTCAAATAATTTTTTGTACCGCGGGAACGTAATCTCCGCAAAAAACTGAATCTTTTCATATAAAAATTTTCACTGTATGCAGATAGTTTTTTGAGTCGACACTCTACCTATATATCCCTACTCTATGCGAAGGCCTATGGTCTGGAACAGTGTATCTTAACTTTTGAGTGAGTGAATGAAGTTTCCAGCCGTTCATTGGGGAACTACGGAACTGAGCGGACGGGGTCATCTAGTAACTATCCCTGATTTGAGCTTAAGTTTTGCCGCTCATGAACAGAAGATCGAACTGATGTCTCTCAAATTCCTACATTTCCGAACCGGACATGTGTTCTCATATTTGATTTTCTCTTTTCATGCCATGCTTGAAATGAGATTGAGGACTCGCAATTTCAAGTAATCTCTGTTCTGCTGAAGTTGATGCGAGGGATTGGTTAATGACACATATACCTGACTCCTTCTGTTTTCGCGACCCTTGCTATGCATGCGAAATGTTAAGTCAATAAGCAGGGTTAAATCAATATATTTGACAGTTTTAGGGCGAAAAATTCACTTAAACTGTGCGTTATATGTGATATTTTCAGCACGACCTTTGGTATGCACCTACAGCACATTTTCACTAAATTTTTGAAAGAGACCAGGAGTATATCAATGACAACTTGTTGGCAATTTGAATAAATGTCACAAAATTAGGCATAAGTGGAATCACAGAGAAAGTCATTGTCAGCAATTTTCACATTTGATTCATACTAAGAATAAACCACAGTTAATCCCTTTTGGTATCTTCAAGCATCAAAAGGTTAATTGAGACATCAACTTGTGTACGCTATTGTTTTCATGAAAAGACTGCGCGTGTACACGTACTACAGAATTACAGGTAGGCCTCGGTTGAGCAGGTATTTGGCTCGACAAATATTGCTACATCTCTCCAAGTTAACACGAACTATCTGTTCCGATTTAAGTTGTTAATTGAGATATTTTTGAACTTACAAACATTAGATTAAAATGATTTTTATTGAAGCGGTGATACGTGTATTCTTTTGAAGTCACGAAGTCGTTAACACTGATCAAAATGGAAATGAATTTTGTTTTGTAAAATGGCATAATTGCTAATTCTCTGTTGAGTTTTAGTTTCCATGTTCGTTTATTTATAAGTGCGATAGGTGTCAGCTGCATCAAGCAACACTACCTGATTTCCCATTTATATGAATCAAATCAAGGATGGTAATTCACCCAAGAAAAAAACGGAAAATCGGGGAAAACTGGGGCTTGAATGCATAAATTTGAAACATTTCCATTAGATTAATTTCGTAAAAAAGCGGAAAAAACGGAAAATTGCGATCCCTGAATCAAATGTTAATCAGATGCCTATTTTATTTCGACGAATCAAGTCTTGCGGTGTGGCACATTCATGGTCGAACTTCCTGTTTGGTCTACCTGACTTGTACTCATATCTACAGCAAATGCGTGTGCCCAACTTGCTGAAACGTAAACCGTACATAAGTGTAGACGTCACAACTCATTTAGTGCATGAACATTTGTTATTATTTATCATTTTTGTTGCCTCACTGGGTGTACCGCATGATTTTTTTTTATTCTCTACGAAATAGATATCAAAATGGTAAAAAGACGCTTGGAGCACAGTTAAGCCGCCAACAATGCTCCAAGAGACTCACGGAGTTCGGAATGTCCCTGATTACTGAAAATTTGGACCAAAGAATTCCCGAAGTTTCAGAAATTCCTAAATTCAGGGTAAATGTCCCGTGACTAATTGTTGAAATATCTTTACGTACTCGTATCTCGTTACTGAATTATGGTCTGATATATTATTTCATAGCATATTCACCCGATTGCATTCCTTACGCCCTACTATTCCATCTGACAATCCAGGCTATCCGTCCGGCTAACTGATGCATTACACATTTTAGATATCTCCCCTTAAGTGAAGTCAACATTAAAGTCGAGGAGATCAAGACTGAGATATTTGACATCGAAGACGCATCTGAATGCAAGTACATTAGAGGTGAGAAATAATCTGTATATTCTCATGTTTTTTTAGACTTGTTTCACGAAAGCAAACCGAGTAAATCCTGGGGTTTAATACCGGCACCTTTACGGAACCGGTTCTGCCAAGAAATAGGGAGTAATGGAACCGATTCCCCGAAAATTAGTTTCCGATTCTGCTGCCGGTACCGAATTGTCTTCAAGAATTAAACTTCAAAACCAAGGCCAAAACGTGAAAATAATAGACGTTTTCATGTCTGAGCGCTTGCTCAGAAGGTGTCAATGGTCTCACACGGCCATGAAAGATGCATCTCTCCAGACTGAAACAGGCCAACAAAACATGCTGCTGTTGCCTGGTTGGTAAAAGCATCATCTGACAACGAGACTTATTAAGTGACACTTCAGTATTCCTTCATGAAGTTCTGACGCTGGTGTGATGAGAGACAAGCTGCATTACATTCCGCTTTCCGTTGTTGTTTAGTCTTCTATTCAGCTCACAGAATTAGTGAACTAGGCTCCAATTTTTCAGTGTTCCTAGAAGGGATGTGTCGTCTATCGCATACTATTGGAAATGGTAAACACTTTAAAACATTAAGCTGTCAGCCGGCTTTGGACACCAGCCAGTGTGTGGCGTGCGTGTTGTAATGTCACTTCGGACACACAAACGCACATAGCCGTCTAGCTACTTTCAGTGTATGCACTGAGGAATGCTGAGAAGAGGTTGGTGAAATCATCAATTGAACCAAGTTTCGTGCGCCTGCTATCTTCTTTGATAATGATCGGAAGAACCAACATTATTGAGAAAACTTGTGCGCAATGATCTGAATTCTTTGAATCTGAAGGAATTGTCGCAATTGAAGCACTTCGATGGGATTCACAACAATCGGCAAGTGACGCACGATTTTTTCCTATCTCCGTAAGGTATTATGAATTCCTTTTGCCCACTTACTAAGTTCCAGCGTTTGCCATCATTTTGAATTAATCTTCACTTCTAGTAAACTGAAGGAGTTAAACAATCTAATTCTGTGATTCAGATATTTCCTCTGAAAAAATTACTGACTATAAAACCAACGTGTAGTGCTTTCTGAGGCAATGTTTCCTTATGGAAGGAGGAAGCACCATCAGTCAGATACGTGGCTCCAGTTTATCAGGAAATACTATGGTTGCTCCCACAAGATTGAATGTCGTTGTGATGATAACTTGATGAATTTTGATGTAAACATGTCTTTATTGGCATCAGTGAGACAATTAAAGCAAAGCAAAGATAAAAAATGATGGTTTAACTTCATTAATTCCCCTTACTGGGGGCTTGGACGGTGCTGACACAGTCAGAATTTAATCTGGGGCGTTGTGATCTTTTAGTCCGGATGCCCTTCCTGACGATTTCCAATGACATTTTCGGGGCTCAACCTTAGGACCGAAAGATCACCAGGCCAACCACTTCACCACTCTGCCACGGAGACCACGAGTGGAGCACAAAGGCCACAAAGATAGCAAGTCAAAATACACCAGTAGTAAGCAAGTGACAAACACCAGATAGCGCAAGATGGCCGCCATCGCTGACATCCCCCCCCCTCTGGAACGACAGTGGTCTGTCGTGGTGTGCCGGCCAGGTGGGTCCACGTTCACAAACTGTTCGCTGACTCCCCCCCCCCTCTGGAACGACAGAGTGTCGTGGTGGATTGGGTGGCGACCGCCAGGATTAGTCTTGAGGCTATAGTGTGTGATGTTTTTCGTGCAATCTGCTGAATGTTGGGTTGTAAAATGGGCTGTTTCGAGTGGAAGGAGTGGTCGGATGAGAAAACGGAGGCCGGATTCGGATTCAGCGTGAAATTCTGCATCGGTATGGTGAATTTGAACGCCATCGGAGAGAAAAAATTTTCGCTGACGTCCTCCCCCCCTCTGGACAGCTCGCTTCGATTTTGGCTTCCAGTGGACGGATTTAGTCGTGCCATAGCTCGTTTGAAAGCTAAGAGTGAGACAAATTCACTGAAAGAATCGGCTTGTTCATATCTGTCTTCGTTTAGATGTGAGACGCCATTTAAGATTTTGGGACATTGGCGAAAAACGACAGAGTTAGAATTTGAGACGTTTTGGGCTGTAGCTTCAAAACGAAGCATCGGATTGGAAAACGGATTTCAGATTTGGAATCAGCGTGAAATTCTCTATCTGTATGGTGAGTTTCATGTCAATCGGAGAGTTTCAAGTCAATCGGAGAGAAAAATTTTCAACATTTTTCGGAAAAACGACACGAGTTAGAATTTTTGCGATGGCTGCCTACTGTAGAGCCAAAACGAAGCATCGGATGGGAAAACGGAGGCCAGATTCGGATTCAGCGTCAAATTCTACATGGAAATGGTGTATTTCCAGCTCAATCGGAGCACTAGAACCGGAGATAGACGGGTTTTTAGTGTTTGGATGATGGGTATTACGTCATCAGCTGATCGCCACACACTATATAAGCTGTGAACCGACAGAGACTTTTCATTTAGACGAGAGCGATTGTCAGAGTTAGGTCGTCTCTCTGAGCTCCGATGATAGCTTCGGACATTCCAAATCCCGAGTTTCTGTAAGAAACCGACTTAGAAAATTTCATTGCTGATATCAGCTAAGCCGTCAGACTTAGAGGTTAGCCAGGAGATGGCCTTCGTCTCCAGGCCATAAAAGACTCCAAAACTTTAAAGGCTTGTAACTTTGCTTCTACAAGTCCGTTTGACTTGATTCAAAAAAGGTTCGGTCGCTATTGACCTGCCCTAAGTGACAGACTACTTATAAAATTTCATAAGTCGTGCTAAAAAGTTGAAAAATTTAAATTCGCCTTTTTTGGCAATTTTCGGGGTTTTCAAACCTTCTGATTTCAATAAAGACCTTTATAAAGTTGTGGGAGGCGAGCTTTGGCTTGGAATTTGCAACCTTTGTAAACAATCCACTGGTTTTCATGTCAAAATCGGGGTCCGAATACCAACACAGTGATATGACGCACGCTCTGTCCGCGGGAGGTTGGATTTGTGGGCCGAGGCCTTGGAGTTGGGATAAGATCCCCTCTGAGTAATGCCTGTAACGGATTCAAAGGATCCTCGATTATGGATGATAATAAATCTATAAGAATTCGCAGGCGACGTGCTTTATCGTAAGATCGACCACCGAAGGCGCTGGACGCCGAAGATCTGTCGTGTGCTAATTTAATTTCAATACATCGACGATCTTTGAGGAGTTTTTCCGGCACTTTTGTGTTGAATATCTTAGAACTTACCTGTAAAGCAACCTCTTTGAAGTTCGTGGTACACAACTCCAGCCCGAGCTGAAATTGCAATCACCAAATTAAGATAATGTCCTCGGTAACCACTGACCTGTCGAACGGCTAGCCTACCCTTCAGGGCTCTTCCTCGAGAACGGTTTGTGTAAATATTGAAACACGTTTCATCCACGTATACCAGTGTGCGGCAAGTAGCTGTTTCCAAATACCATTCGGCATAGGACGATCGACTCTGCCTAGTTGTGAAGGAGTTACAATTGACGGGACGGTCCTCCAACTTTTCCATTGTAATGAGTTAGCGAACTAATACTCATGAAATGCTAGGAACAGATAAAGGAGAGCGCAACTGCCACCTTATCTGTTCCAGGGTAAAGTCAGGATGCCGCTCTACTAGTTCTACACTTTCCCTTATCACGTTATCTGTAAGTTTCACCGATTCCTCACTCTTCCCTCCTCTCGCATCGCTGACACTTCCTGTTCGCAAATATTTTGAAAGTATCACCTGAGCTGTGGAAACATTCATGTTTAAAAGCTGGGACATTGAAACAATATCTCCTTCTTCTTCCCGATCTGCCACCAATCTCACAATTTAGCTGTATGATTAAAAAAATGACTGTCAATGTCGCCTGTTAGTAATTCTATTTCATCCTTCCTTTACAGATACATAAGTTACAAAATGGGAGGAAATTCAAAGTTTCATTTTAAAAAGTGCCTAGGTGGCGAAGTCAAGCGAGGTGGCGAGTTCAAGCGCCATTTAAATAAATTCCCCGACTCTCCCGAAGAGCATAAGGAGGTCGCTGTGGTGAGCGGATGCACATCATGTATGAAATTCGTCAGGGGAAACCTGAACGAGTTTTTATATAAGACGCATTCAACATGTCTCATTAAGAAGGTGAAAAATTATACCACCTCAGAGGTTGGGTTAGCCATCACCCCACTTTTTGAAAAACCTAATCAAGATGAGAAGACAGAGACGCATGCCTCAGAGGTTGGGAAGGTCATCATCCCACCGGTTGAAAGACCACAAGTTGACCTAGATGCGGAGACAGAGCTGCAGATGGCAGTTCAAGCCATACAAGACTGCAAGAATGAGCAGCCAACGACATCTCACCTCAGCTCTTCTAGCTCTGAGTCGGAAATCTCCGAATCTGAATCGGAAACGGAAGAGGCGGTCGTCCTTAACAAACCCGAGGAGGCGATCATAGCTCCTAAACCCGATAAGACGATTGTGAAGAGTCGGGCAGTGCCAGCGCCAAAAATGCACTCCTCACCTAAAAAAGGGAGAGGTATCAAAGCCCAAGCCAAGCGTTGGGCTAAGGATGATGGTGTGGCGAGGGTTAGCCAAGAGTATGCCATTAAGAAGCTGAAGGATGAAATGACCCGTTATAAAAACGAATGCTCCGCATTAAGGGATGAGAATTTTGAA
Source organism: Prostheceraeus crozeri (assembly GCA_907163375.1). NCBI lineage: Eukaryota > Metazoa > Platyhelminthes > Polycladida > Euryleptidae > Prostheceraeus > Prostheceraeus crozeri. The sequence continues at coordinate 9,238 of CAJQUW010015369.1, read as the reverse complement.
CTCAAAAAGCAGGTGGCGGAAATTAGGAGTCTTAAGGCTCAAGTATTAAAGTTGGAAGGTTTCCAAAAGAGAGCTCTAGCGAGTGAGAGTCGCGTAGAGGATCAGGCCACATGCATTAAGAATATGAAGGCGAAGGAGGCGACGCTCAAACTCCAACATGAGCAGGAGAAGATGGCTCTTCTTGAGGCGAAGAATAACGCTGTCAAGGAGAGAAGAACAACGCTCCACCTCCCCGTAGTCGGTAGCAAAATTATCGACGATGTAATAATGGAGTCGGAGGATTTGGATAAAACGAGCGAGTGCTATGAAGGAGCAATGCCAGATATTCGCTGTCTCCACATAAGCATTAAACACAATGGTGACATTCAGGAATTGCGCCATCGTAAGCGAAAGTTGCCGGCCAAGTACCTGCCTCAGCCACCACCATCGAAGGTTCAACGAACCGGTTGAATTGATTTATGGTAAGTTAATATCATCTCTTACACTTGAATATAATTTCATCTATTTTCTTTCTATTTTTCAGATGCGACGAGAACGAACCAACGGCTCTCATAAGGGCCACCATGGGGCAAGATTTGATAGAACCTCCTCGCGGTTTGCCCTGGGCAGTCTTCGGACTGGCGAATACTATCATTAAGTTGAATCTGCTATCAGTCAACTTGAACGTTATGCAGTCGATTGCTATCCCTGAAGCATTCTGATTCGCTGTTGAGCAATTCATTGTTGAAAACCCTATATAAGCCAGAAGATTGTAGCGCTTCTCATTCAATTTCAAGTCACGATGGAAGCAACGTCTCCTGCCAACAGCATTCCCGTCTTCATCGATGAAGACAACGCCATTCCCGAGTTCGTCATCCTCGACGAGTGGGATGAAGAGGATGATAAGAAGGGGAAGATCGAGAAGATCGTTTGGACGGATGGGGTGTGGACTCCAAATACCACTCGCATCCGAAAGGTTCCAGATGCACCAGCACGAGCTAGGCGGTATAGGGTCTATGACAACCTAACCGTCATACCCATTGACTATTCCAGCCAATAGTCAACTTAAATTCACACCCCGAGAATGAACCATCGGCTCTCTTAAGGGCCACCATGGGGCAAGACATGATAGAACCTCCACGCGGTTTGCCCTGGGCAGTCTTCGGACTGGCGAATACTATCATTAAGTTGAATCTGCTATCAGTCAACTTGAACGTTGCAAATGAAGTTCGATGTAATACTTCCTTTCGACGGGCGTTCCTGTAAAGGGCGGCGGTGAAACCCGTAGCTATGTATACCGCAAGAGACATTCGGCAATGGTCAATCTTGTTAAACCTCTCTGCGTCATGTTTGCAAGTGATTGCCTCTGTCTCAACGTAGTATGCATTCGCGCCAGGGCGACATTTAGCCAACTGTCGAAGGTTGCCTAAAACTTTCCATTGCATACGTTATGAGAACCATGAGTTCTACCTGTCTCTATCAATGAGACGAATTGATGAATGGAATGAAATGGGAGGATACTCACGCGCCACACGCAACATAACACACTTCTCTCTTCCGCAGTCTAACAAGCTCTTTACACATGGATCGCAGTCGATTGCTATCCCTGTATCAGAACTGTAAGCTATCTTAATTTTATTTGACACTATTTCATCTACCATCATCGCCCATATGAAATGTTATAAGATTTACAAGTTAGACTAAGCGTGCTACTATTTCCAAATGAAAAAGTATACATGGTTAAATCATCCACTGAAGTCCCATTCAAGTAAGTCAGTATGAAAGCAAAGATAATACGAAATAAAAATTTATTATGGCATGTATTTCAAAAGGTCGTCATCGTCAATATCGTCCCAGAGTCTGGCTTCACATCGATAACAAAAACAGTTCAGTTGCTTTAATCGTTCTTCCACTGCGAGCCTCACTTTGTCAATATACTCCCACTCCGCCATAGTTCGTGGCTGGGAGTTAGGGGTGTACCACTCCCATAATTGGTGGAGGAATTTCGTGCTGGTGATCTCCATCACATCGTCAGTATCGTACTGGAGATACTTCCACCTCACGCCTGTTAAGTCGGGACACTCCTTCTCACATACACTCTCCTCTTCCTCATCCGCTGGTAATGATAACTTTCTGACATTGCCCAGTCGGTACACCTTCTCTACCTTCCCCTTCGTTGGAGCGTTTGGTGCAACGAGCGCCTTTGGTGTTGTCGGAGGGCTTGTCATGTTGACTGTGAATAATGACTTTGAAATGTTTTCTAATTCTTAAGTATCAACAAGCAACCAATCAGAATGAACAGCCAATGAATGATGAATATGAAAGTATATATACGTATATATGTAAAGTGACATCCGTATCATTTCACTCTGTCTTTGAGACGTATAAGTGAAGTGTTCTCTAGCGAATTCTGTTATTATTTGAGGTATACAAGTGAACTGCTATCTCGTGAATTCCAAATTTGAGTGAAGTCTCTATCTTGTTGAAGTATCAAGCTTAAACATAATTTCGTTCAAATGGTAAGTTGAAGATTTCCTCTCTCATCTCCCTCAAACGTGTGGCTAATAGCATCTTCCTCAATTTCAGGCATCAACTTCATCACCAACGCCCTCCCTTCTCGAGGAAAGTTTAGAGTTATTGAGTCAAGGTAGGTTGTAACACTACACTGAGGCTTGAACAGAGATGATAGAATGATTTCTCTTTCAGGTGATGTGAGTTCCACCTCAGAACTGTCGCGACATGGCAACGAGTGGGAATGTGCTGACTGTGGGCACATCTTCACGAGGAAATGGGATCTCACCCGACACATCAAGCGAGGTGTTTGTCGACCTAAGCCGGCATCAATCTCCGAAGGTGGGGATGATTCTGTTAACGTCGTCTCCTTTTCTTGCGACTTGTGCGCTCAGTCTTTCGAGACACGTTTTGAACTATCTTCGCACAGACTTCAACATACACACACGAACGATACCTATACCAACGGTACCTCCTCTATCCCACTCACTGAAGTGTCCATAAATAATTTAGTGAGGAACTACCAGATGGACTCCTCAGAAACCATTGCTAACTTTGAGGAATGGTTTCATCAAAATTCATCATTGATAGAAGCGCTCTTCAATAATTTAGACAATTTTAGGATGAAGGCGCTCATCTATCTTAAAATAAAATATGTAAAAATCGACCACCATACTGGACAAATAATAGAGAGGTTGGAGTTTCACATACCCTCCTCTCCTGCAACCGAGGTTGTAGACTATGAGTCTTGGATAAATTTTCACATCCAAGGATTAAAATTAAATATTGATAAATTTAACGAGCGCGATAGCGGTCTCATTTTTGACGGCATTGAGTCCGCCTTATTTAAAATCAGTTTATTAGGAAATCATAGTGGTCGAGGCTCCTTTAAACTTCCAAAAAATTTAAACAAAACTGCAGTCATCAATGTCGATTGCGAATCGCAATGTTTTAAATATGCTGTCCTCTCCATTCTCCACTATAATGACATCAATGCGAATCGAAATCGCACATATAGCTATAGGCAGTGGGAGAATGAATTAAACTTCGATGACTGTAATAATGACGATATGAAAATTAAAGATATAGAAAAATTTGAAAAATTGAACAACATTAAAATAGTTCTCCATGTTTGGGAAAAAGGATTGAAGAGTGTGCGCTACAACTCGCGTTCGAGTTGTTATGAACGTATAGTAAACCTGTTATTAGTAAAACAGGATGATAGTGAGGAATGGCACTACTGCGGTATTCCCAAAATCTCTCGCTTATACCACCACTTAGAAAACTCTAGTAGAGAGTTATATTACTGCGACAGATGTATTCGCCACTTTAGGAGGAAAACTAAATTTGAAACTCATTATGAGTGGTGTAAGCGAGGTAAACTGCAAATGGAACGCATGCCCAAAGATAAGGAGTTTTCATATAGAGAGAATGGCGATGAACTAAGTCCTCTTCGTGTCATCTATGCTGACATCGAATGTTATATCGATGATAACATCCATCGACCAGCAGCCATTTCCTGCTATGAAGTATGGCATGATCACTTTAGGGGTAGGCAAAATAAAATGCGCGTCTGGCAAGGTGAGGATTGTATTTACCATTTCCTACAATTCCTCGAACAGGCTGTAAAATTTCAACAAAAACATGATGGTGAACTCTATCGCAGATCATTGCATATGACAGCAGATGATCAAGCTAAGTTTGATAGTTGCAACGTTTGCTCCAAATGTAGTAAAACATTTGATGATAAGATTAAGAAAGTGTGCGACCATGATCACATTACTGGTAAATTTAGAAACGCACTCTGTTCAAAATGTAATTTTTCGCTGAGGATGAAGCGGCGTACATTACCCGTCATTTTCCATAATTTTAAGGGCTATGATAGCCATATGATAGTAAAAGGAGGTTTAGGTCAAATGAAAGAGTGGAAGTTTGATGTAATAGCTCAAACGAGAGAAAAGTTTATGGCCATGACAGCAAAAGTACCCGTCGATAAAACCAAAGAAAATAAGACGGTCTATTTTAATATAAAATTTTTAGATTCCTACCAATTTATGGCTGCATCACTGGCCTCTCTCGTACAAAATCTAAAGTCTCTTCCACTAACACAAAATCTTGAGAAACAATATCCAAATTTAACTAATGAAGTCATCACACGGAAAGGAGTCTTTCCATATGCATATCTTGATGCGATTAGTAAACTCGGTGAGACTTCTCTTCCATCCATAGATAAATTTAAAAATGATTTGACGGATCAAGATTGTCCAGTAGAGGACTATGAACATGCTCAAGAGGCATGGATAAAATTTGACTGCCATACATTTGGTGAATATATGATTGCCTATCTTAAGTTAGATGTGTTTTTGCTGGCTGACGTTTTCCAAGAGTTTCGACGAGTGGCATTAGAAGATAAGTTAGATCCCGTCCACTTTGTCAGTCTACCAGCCATGTCATTTAAGTCTGCTTTTAAAATGACTGGTGAGACCATTCATCTCTTAGAAGATCCAGAGATGTATAATTTATTTGAGCGAGGAATTCGCGGTGGTCTCACATTTGTAAATAAACATAGGTTAAAATCTGAAACAGTAGGTAATGATCATACCCATCTTAAGTATTATGACCAAAATAATTTGTATGGTAGTTCATTATCCAAACCGCTACCTCACTCTGAGTTTAAATGGTTAGATGATAGTGAAATTCAACATTTCTCCAACCCTTCTAACATACTAGCAATTGCAGATGAAGGTGATTGGGGATATTATTTTGAGATAGATCTAATCTATCCAAATAATATTAAACATAAAACCGTAGATTTTCCACTCGCACCCGAATCAGGTGAAGTGAGTAAAGATATGTTTTCCGACTTTATGAAACAATTTCATAAAGATTTAGAATCATGTGGACAACCCAAGTATAAGCCTTGCCGCAAACTTTTGCTCACTCAATATGATAAAGAAAACTATCTAGTCCACTTTAGCATCTTAAAATTTTATTTAGAAATGGGCATGATTTTAAAAAGAGTTCACCGCATTATTAAATTTAGACAGAAAGCCTTCCTCAAACCCTACATAGATAGTAACAGCCAGAAACGTGCACTAGCCCAAAATAATTTTGAAAAAGATTTTTATAAATATAAGAACAACAGTCTATTTGGTAAGACGATGGAGGATGTTAGAAAGCGCGTAAACTAAAAACTAGTTAATGATGATCAAAAGTATTACAAATTGACCTCATCACCTCTATTCATCGATAGAGACATAATCGATGAGGATCTTGTAGGTATTAAAATGATAAAATCTGAAGTTGAGTTGTGCAAACCCATCTATATTGGTCAAGCTGTTCTAGATTACTCCAAGCTTGAAATGTATCAACTCTTCTATAAAATACTAAAACCGTGTCCTCTCGTAAAAGAGGTTCGTTTGTTGGATGGTGACACAGGTAGTTTCTTTTTAGGTAATGCCACTCAAAAATATTTAAATTTCAATGAAGTAGGAAAATCTTTAGAAAGATATTTTGATACATCAAATTATCCTGCTGATCATCCACTATACTCCATCAAAAATAAGGCCAAACTTGGTTGTTTTAAGGATGAAACAGCAGGGAAGGAGATAGCTGAAATGATTCTCCTCCGCCCTAAAATGTATTCTATGAAATTAAAGGATAGTGATGAAAGCATTAAGCGCGCTAAAGGCATATCAAAATCCATTGTGCAAAACATGAAACATAAGAATTTCAAGGGAGCCTATAGAAATAAAAATATAACGTTTGTCAATATGACAATCTTAAAATCTAAGTCGCATGAGATCAAAACTTATACTTTTAAGAAACGGGCGCTTTCAGCATGGGAGGATAAGAGGTGTTGGATAGGACATAACATATCTCTTCCACATGGACATCCTGATACAGGCATACCACCACCCAAAAGAATTAAACCCACACTACCACATTCAGGAGACGTCTTAGCATAATCATCCTTAAATTAGTATTTTGATGTTGATTTCTGTAGATAAACATTGTTGTTTTATGTATCGCATGAGATTGTTTTTTCCTTGTGAATATGTGTCCACATCTGTACATTCCCCGTGTGATGACTTTTCCACTGAAAGACATTTTTCCTATCCCTGTATATTTCCACCCTTCACGAAGTAAAAAGACTTTTTGTATATAGCAATGTTTATTGAAGTGCGCTCATGTATATATTTTCAGTGGATGTTGTATAAAGTCTATTGCTTCACATTCATGTACATATTTCAATAAATGTTGTATAAAGACTTCACTTTGTTTTCCGAAACACTAAAGTTACGAGGGATTTAGTATCTTTCACATGGATGCACTCTTGTAAACCATTGTAATTTTGATAGCAATAGAGGGTATAGTTTGTTTGACGACGGGATGATAGAAAATAGATTCAAACATCTTCTCGACTATTCCATATGAAGCGTCTTTATCATGAATGAAATCACGTAAAATGTATTCTTTTTTCTCACCAACAGAAATAGGTAGAATCAAATCACTTTGAATGTAAAGGTGCTGTTCATGTTTATCAAGTGTCATTGGTGTTTCTATACCAATCGTATGCGCAGCAGCAAACACTGTTTGTAGCATTGAAAAACCAAAGAGTTTTTTCAAATTTTTACTCAATTGACATTGAATGTCATCACCCAGTTTCAGAACAACGCGTTGATTTTCAATTGAAAACGAAATGTGGTGTGTCTTTACATCATATTTACTTTTCATCACATGCTTCAACTTCTGTTGTATATAAGGATTTACTACATGAATGAAGCTTTCAACTGTATGATATAGACGCGGCATTATATTGATAGCAACTTTAGATTCTTCATAAGACTGGTAAATTTTCTTGATGCGATCACCATAGATGTCCACCCACCATTCATCATTAACTGAATCAGCTTTAGTGTGATATTCATGAGAAGCATACACCACACCGCTTCCAATAATAGGTGTATAATGTCTTACAAAATGGCGCAAGGTTGGAGAGAAATAAACTGTAAGTTTGTCATTATATTTCTGAATAATCAACTTATTTTTGTCCGCCATAATTTTCTCTCCATACTTCTTACTCACAGTCTCATTCCATCGTTTTACTAACTCAATAAGTGATAAAGGTTGAACACCACGCTTTTTCAAAATGATGCGTTCTTCGCATTCTACAACATCTTCATCAAATATTTTAAATCTATAATGAAATTTGTTGATTCGTTTTGAATAAACTTTTTTAACATTTGCAGTAGCAATTGACGTTAGATGTAGTCCATGGACGAAACCGAGATGTGGATAGAATTCATTATCCAACCTCAGCGTAAGACCTTTAGTAAAAGAATGAAAGCGGAGGAACTGTCTCCCACTCCAATGATAGATAGTAAACTCATAAGCTTTCTGATTTTTATTGTTCATGATGGAAGTATTACCACTGTTGAATGCTTTAATGATTTTCTCATTCCCAAATGGTTCATAAGAATCTGATTTTATCTGAATCCATTCATAGTTCCACTTTCCATCTGATGTTAAATTGTATGGGAACTGGAATGCATTATTCATCGTTATTCCATCATGGGTGCGAGGAGTCAATATCATTTCTTCCAAATCATTCACATTCTGAATATTGCTATCATAGCAAATACTAGAAACGCCAACCTCCCATTCACATGTAGTTCATAAATGTAGTGTATTCATGTATCACGTATTCATAAATGTAGTGGGCGATTTAATTCTACTCGATAGTCTGATGGTTTATTTTTGGGAAATTTATTCATAGAAGCATTACTGGGTAAGTAGATTAGAAACGAGTCCTTATTTTCACTTTCCATATTATTCACATTGGAAAAATATATTAGCATACTTTTGCATTAACTCTTCATTCGGAAATGGAGTGTGATACTTGTCACAGCATCTTTATGAAAAGGAATCAACGCACCAGTATCAGCATCGTCATAAATGGCAATATCAATTTGTGGGATGTAGTTTGATTTCAGCTTTGTATAATGCACTTTCTTGAAAGTATGCTCAGATAAAATACTGCAGCTTTTTGGCTGGTATGGTATCATTGCTAGCAATGGAGCTTCAACATCTCCCACACGTACATCTTCGCCAATATTGGAATATATCTGAAAATAGTTAATACGACGCGATAGCGACATGTCTGCGCTAGCTTTGGTTACAGTACCACTTTTAAAGATATTTTGGTCAAAACCCAAAATGTCCATTAGAGTTTTATCCATAATTAGTTCAATACCTTTTCCACTTATAGTGAGAGACAAAACCCCTTCTTTTTCAGAAAATGAAATATGTTGCTCATTAATCACTTCATTTAAATAATCTACAACCAATTTAACCGAAGTAATAATGCGAGGCATCAACACTCTTGTTTCATGTAAGAAACCACCTAAAAGGCTCTACACACATTTCTGTAATAAAGATACGGTCCACCACTGTATCAAATTGATTTGACCTTGTCACGATGGTTAAATTGTTGCTATGCAGATTTTCCCATGAACAAGCTGCAGAACGATGTCCGTAAGAACCTGGATGAAAATCTTTTGAACAAACTAATACTAGATCATCATCATTTAATTTTACATATTGCAATATGATTATGATGATTTGAATATAAGTCAATGTTGCCCACTTGTTTACCAATCAACCTCGAAGGAGATAATTAACATTTTCTTCAATAATGTTTCAGGAGTCATGTTTTGTCCTGTTCTGGCATAATCACAATCTTCTT